>JACXGK010001091.1:26162-78417 GCA_016801125.1 Novumbra hubbsi | reverse complement strand
AACAGTTGGGCGACTACGGCATCCAACCTGCCCCGCTTCCTCTCGTCATTATCCGAGTCAGTGTCGCTGCTGTTGCCACGCAGTTCAGAGATTATTCCTGCCTTCGTGAAAGCTCGGATCACAGTTGAGACTGATTTATCCATATATGGATCCATATATAAGGCGCTCCGGATTATAAGGCGCACTGTCGTTTTTTTTTGAAAATTAAAGGCTTTTAAGTGCGCCTTATAGTGCGGAAAATACGGTAAATGTTTCGCACTCTTTTTATTTACACCCCATAGCAAATTCCTTGTATGGGTAAACCTAATTTGCAATAAAGATGGTTCTCATTTAGCAGACACTTTTTTTATGATATTTTATGCTGTATTTTTATTTGGTTTGTTAGACAGAGTAGTGATGAACAGAGTTTTTAGTGAAGACTTTTTACTCTGCAGCCATACAGGCCACATTTGGAATATTTGTTGTCCATTGTAAACTGTAGAGCTTTTTTGAACTAGCCCCTAATGGGAATCTAATTCACAACCCTGACGTTGTAATCCCCAAGTTTAACATGGGATTCGAATGAGCACATTGTTTATATGGTCTGTTGTACATTACGTATTTGACATTGCCTCCGGATATCGTACAAGTCTGCATTTCATGATACTACAAAGGTAGATGTTGACTCCATGAAATTATTGGGGTTAAAAATATCTGATGGTATTGGCCAGGTGATGAGCGGTCCCTTGTTTCCTCCTGATGTGATACTTGATGTGATACATTCAGGCCAATAGTTAAATATTGATTTTGTCAGGCCTGATTTTTCATGGTCTGGGAGTCCATTAGGTGCCTTTTGACAAACTTTAAGTGTGCTGTTATGTACCTTTTATTGAGGGGCAGCTTCTGTCTGGCCACTATTGCATAAAGGGCTGATTTGTGGAGTACAGAGATTGTTGTCATTCTGGAAGGTTCTCCCAGCTCCACACAGGAACTCAGTAAATTCTGTATCTGAAAACAATATTTTCTCTAATCCTGCAGACCACATATTTCGTATTATGGCTTGAATGATGAATTTACAATATCTGGAAAAGGTGAAGGGGCCTGAATACTTTCTGGATTCCCAGTATACTCTACTGAGAGACTAAAAAAAATTTTGTCCGAAATGTAGCGTAGAGTGACTGACTGTTTCAGAAATGGGTTGCAGGCAAGGCAGTCGAGGAGATAGGATTGCTGACAGAGGAGATAGGATTGCTGACAGTCTCTTTATGCCTAACTCCCTTGGTTCTTGTGGACAAGCACAGAGCTGCAGTGTGTGAGTAGGGGATAACAGGAGCCATTGCTACAAAATGACTTGAAAAGATAGTCGTTGAGTGTAGCTAAAAACTCCCTGTAGACAAGAAGGGTAAGCTCTGTAGGTCTGTGTTTAATAGATGAATGTTTAACTGTAATATTTTACCAATGCTAGTTACCCTAAGCTTTTTCTGTATCTGGGCTGTTGTTGGTGGACTTGGTCATGTGGTGTGTCATGGGGGTGTGGCCAGGGGAGTAAAAATGGCCGACATCAGCCCATCACCCCACAAAAGTAGAGGCCCTATCTTAATAATGTTTGAAACATTTTAATGAAATGCAACACATTTCACCAACGAGCAGATAGAAATTTCCTACAATTCTAATAATGTTCTTGTGGAGCTGAGAAAAAATTGTTGCTTATGTTTTTTAGTTGGTTAAAGATGCGTTCTAGGATTGTTTTGACACTGGCTGTAAAAGTGGTTATTTTGAGCCAAAAAGGGCAAAGAGTCAAAAAAGAAGAACAAGTCTGGTTTCACTTCTGACAATAATCATTGTGATGGACATTTGTAGATTGGAAAAGCTTGAAAATTATTCGATAGCAGTGGTGGAGAAAAGGCATGTTCAGACACACATTGGGACATTACTTTTTGACATAATATATATTGGTAATGACAATTAATTACTTCTGCATTTGTATGCTATACCTGTTTCAAAACAGATTTGTTTTCCCTTTATAAATTAGGAACTCATTAGTTTTAAGCCCTTTTATATCCATAACTAACCAACACATGTTTTTATATGGCTCTTTCTTGTTGCTTGGCTTCAGACATTTCTTGTGGAACATTGGAATGTTACAGCTCAGAGGGCCCAGGGCCGGTTTCTCAGCCCAGCAACGGCTCCTCTTTCTGGGTCAGGTTGAGTGTCTGAGCCATGTGAGGACGTGGGTGTGTGACCTGGATATTGACTGAGCAGAGCAAAGCAGAGGGGGGAACGGAGGGACAGCTGAGACAGAGGCTGCTATAATGCTGGAACTGACTGGTAGGGCAGGTACCTCTTAGGATGTGTTACACTCATGTAGTAGGGGGAAATTATTTGTCACTTAAAATGTTACTGAGGGGACAGATAATTAGTGCAGGAGAGTATACCGTAAAATGCCGGTAGTTCTTAGTAAAGGTAGCTACTCATTCCTCACAAGCTGTTCAGAAGCTACTCATTCCTCACGAACATACAGAAGTCAATTGATCGTGTAGCAATCCGGAACTCAGAGATGACCAGTGTGGTCACTTCGATTTACATATGTGTGTGTATTCATAGAAGTTGTCATGAGTGATTTTACCATGCAGATTGTTTATAATTCAATTAGCACCATCTAAAGCTAGACAATTGGTATTCCTCATCCAGTTATCATTTACCTGTAACAAATGACACAAAATACCTTTTGGAGAGTTCATCCCTTTACACATTAAAAGACCAAACAATAGCGCTGTTAATCCCAAAAATATATATTTTTTGATTTGTCT
Source organism: Novumbra hubbsi (assembly GCA_016801125.1). Classification (NCBI taxonomy): domain Eukaryota; kingdom Metazoa; phylum Chordata; class Actinopteri; order Esociformes; family Umbridae; genus Novumbra; species Novumbra hubbsi. The sequence continues at coordinate 75,628 of JACXGK010001091.1, read as the reverse complement.
GTCTTTACATAAATTTTTTCTAAACGGATGGTGCTAGCTTGGTCAACAATTTGTATGTCTGCTCCTTTCAGGAGCAAATTAACCCATTGGTGTGAGATTAGAATGTCCCACTAAATTGAGATGCCAGACAAGATGGCACCATCACAAACCTTCCAAAACACATCTTTAATTTCACTACGCTCACTGTCACGAGGTGGCTGTTTGACATCGAACACAACAGCTGGTAATGAGTTTTTGAGCGTGCTCAGGTGTGGATGTATGGGTAGTTTTGAGTGTTTTTAGTGTGTGCTTATCTATCTGTGTGTGTGTGTTAGTGAAAACTGGAAGTCTGTTTGTACAGCAGTAAATAAACACGTTTTGCTATTTTGCAGCTTCCCTTTTGCTGTGTCAATCGATGTTATGTTGTTTATTATGGTTGATATCTAATTGCATACCTCCATTGCGAGCTGATTATGTAAACAGAGAGAAACGTTAGCTGAAAGACTTGCAAGCAAAGTAAAGACGATGATGTTAGTTATTGCGATGTGTGTTAGCGTGGCAAAGTCTCCAATTTTAGTCTTGTTTGTCTGTATTTTTGTAAGATGACCACAGTGTCCTGTGTTTTCGCTGATACACTTTGAAAACATGCTACTTGAATTTGGCATGGCCAGCTTTGTGCAGACGTTCACAAGGCTTGTTCTAACCCCAATCTAAACAGGGAAGATTAAATTGCTTATTCTCCCTTTTCTGTTTTCTTTCTTTCTTTTCGCCTCTTTCCTTTTTAGTTCTTTCTTCCACTTGAGGAGTCGGGGGAATGGAGTGTAGAGATGTGTTTAAGGTGTGCAAGTATGAACTGATCCGGGTGAGCAGGATGGGTATGTGGAAGGGTCCGGGAACCGGGGCTGCCGCATTGTTTTAAATGGGCCCTTCTGTTTTTTGCTCTCATTCTTTCATTTCCCCTGTCTGAATGAACTCTACCACCTCTGTTACCTAAGGCAGCCTCTAAGGGGGAGGGACCTGCTGACATCATGCTGACAAGGGTGTCAGTGGCTGGGGCATCTCTCCTGCTGGAGGGGGGTTAGTAACAGGCATGCATGTCTGGGCTGCTCTCAGCGCCTCATTGTTTTATAATTGTCCCAACGGCCAACTTCCCTCCCGTATGTCGGTGGCGTTGTTTACTGTCATGTCTAGATGCACCAGGAGACCAAAGCAAAGTGTAGTTAAAACAGGATCACTCTGGCTTGGCTAGAGGACTGACCTGAGACCAGTTTCTGATTAGGAGTTTGTCATGTATCACTGTCATGGGTAAGTGTCTAAACCTGATTTGGTTAGATTTTCGTCCTGATGCTGTCTTTATGCTTCTTGGATAGTAGGAGGTGAATTCCTGAGTATGGTAAAATTTGTCTGTAGCAGAGGCTAATTATCAGTGAATACATGTTTTATGGTACTTTGTCTAGTTTTTTTGCCCATTCATTACTATTGGCATGAGCATCTATACTATTTTCCATCCTTCAATAGTCCATTAATCAATTATTATCAAGCCACAATTACATTATCTTGTTATCTACTTCTTGCATGATCGTGAGGCGGATACTCCCATGTCTAAAAGTGCCCCTGTCTCCACTCCTTGTTTCACGCGACACACATGCTGCTTCCTCCACCCAGCCTGCGTATCTGCTCTCTTTTATCTCCCTGGCTTCCGTAAGGGACTAGCGACTTGCGTACGTAGACATCCCCCTCATCGGGTCCCCAGCTCCAGCGTGAGAGGTTATGTAAGGAGTTTTAGTGGAGTTTACTGGTTGCCGTGAGCCTGACTCAACTAACATTGATAGCGTACTGGTGCTCTCGTGTCCAGTCAGCCAGTAGGAGAAACAGGTTCCCAGATAAACGGGTAGCGACTGAGACCGGAAGACTGGTTTTGCCTTGCTGGTTCAAGGACAGGGCTTTACTACACAGCAGAAGGACCACCTGTGTTTTCCTAGCATCAGAGCAGGGGAACAGAGAGAGACGCCGGGATAACGTTACCACTACAATCTCTACAGGCTTTGGAAACACCACCCACTCCACTGAAGACTCTTAGCATGCTGCTGCTGGAGGAGTCTGAGACTTTTGCTGGTAGGTGACCCTTTGAACCCCTTATGAAACACTGAATGGAAGAAACCCCTTCAAGATGGGAGCTGTACTGACCCTTAGGTCAGGGTTATGTGATGGCTCTGAAGTACATTTTCAACAAAAGGTGTTGACAAATGAGGGGTTGGTGATCTGGATGATGTTAGTGATCTGTATGTTTTTTTTCAGTTGGAGTTGTTTTGTAATGTCTTGTGTAACGCTCCCTACTACATCAAGACTCAAGGTGACATTAGGCATCTTTTTCTCTTTTGTTTGTAGATTTGTTCTCTTGTCTTATTCTCAGTTAGGTAGCTTTTAGATGTTACGTTTGATCTGGAGGCTCTTTGACAGTTTCTCTGGTAATTTAACGAATTGGCGGTAGGGGGATTAGTGTTAGGCCTAGATTACACAGTACTTGTCAGTCTGGTCAAAGGCAGCTTGATGAACAACATATGGTCAACTAGAAACCATTTGTTTCTATTGGTTACGATAAAATAACATCAATCCACGATGTCGCCATGTAGATTAGTTGGGATTACTGTGTTAGTTTTGGTTTTAGGTTTAAGTTATTTCTCTGGTTGATGTAGGTGAGTGGATGGACAGTTGTGTTGTGTTGTGTTTAGTGCAGGCACCTCCAGTTTCCTATGTCATTAATATTAGCTGGTCAACAACACTTGGACAATTGTTCAATACCCAGGCAAGGTCCCGAACATTGGGATCTCATGGCCACCTGAGATTAAAGGATGTTTGCCATGTTTCCTGTGTGGACATATGGTTCTGTTTGTCCAGATGGTTCCACGGTGTGTCTCTGTGCTTTGGTTCATTCCAAAACCTGTTATGCAACACGTTCCGGGTAAACACACTTGCATTCAAGGTTAACTATTATGGAAACTTTAATTTTTTTTTTACATTTGTTACATAGCATAGCCATGTTTGCCATGTGAAACTGATGATGTATTAGTTGGCAAAATGGAGGACAGCCTTTACCTGATTGGGTTGGTTGTGAGGGGTTACACAACATGAAGGGATGTGGTTTAGAAGCATTCTCCAATGGCCCAGGTCATGCTAATCTCTCTAGTTTGTGTAATACTGCCCCAGTAAAGAGCTAACCATGCAGCCAGAGTGTGTGACATTATATAAGGCCCACCTTAACACTCCTAGAGCTCAGTGGCACGGGGAACTGATGTTCCTGTCCACTTTGGCTCACAGACCAGTTATTCAAGCTGTCTTGCTCTTTGTTGTTCCCTTTGTTCTACTCTCAACACTCTTGTGTTCTTTCTCACCAGAATTAGGCTATTTTGTTGTTCTTTTTTCCTCCACAGCTTTGATGTCAGCTGCTTTCAGCCTATTTCTAGATCAGAAGAGATTTTGAACAGTTTCTGTTTCATATTCAATTGTACTGACAGGTGATTTCATGGAAATGGATTAACTACTGTCAATCTCTGAGTTTGTTTCTGGTAGAAATCATTGTATAACGCAACAGATATACTGACACTACTATACAAATACTGATAAAGCATTTTCCCATGAATTAAAAAAAAGAAAACTCATTTTTGGAGGAAACCGCAGATCTGGTTTTGTTTGTGACTGCGGTGAATGTTGCACAGTGAAACTTCTGTTTGTCAGTAGTTTCTGTGATTTTCAGTGTGTGCTTTTGTGTGTCGGACGTACTTAGATGTGCAGTTTTGTGTGTTGTGCAACTGACGGGGGCTGGCTTTACATAAGTGTCCCTCTGCTAGTCCATGCTGGTGGCTTGTGTTTGTGTGTGTGTGTGTTTGTGTGTGTCAACAGGAGATGAGGAATAGATGCAGAGAATTGGTAATTGTGCTGATGAGCCTGAGGAGGGTAGAAACACAGTCAACCACATAGGAAGCTAAATTATTTCTATATAGTCAGTTGACACTCCTTCTTTGGTCACAGCAGCTGTAATCAGGGGTCATCTATTTGGCACAACTCAGTAATTGCATATTCACTACTTAGAGTTAATCAAACGCTTCCAACTCCGTGCTAACCCTAATGTTATGGTCTCCTGTGACTTCTTATAGCATTGGACATGGCATTGAAATTTAATTTTATTTGTTTGGCATGGAACTTAATGATATTCTCAACATTGGGTAAATGAACATAAAAAATTAAAGGGGAACAATCAAAATTGAAGTTTCCTCTAAATAGTAATTGGTCTGGAATGGTACAAAAGATGCTTAAGAATGCTGCGTAGTGCAGTTAATTGTGTCTAACCCTAAACCTCAACACAAACACACGCATATTCCCGTTCATGCACGCACACACACCCAAGACAGCTGGTTTCCTGAGACTGCACTATGCTCGCCCTGGTCAGTTTTTGTTTGAATACCTATTGCCCCTAGGTTATATAAGCTGACAAACTCACATTATTATCGTTGCCTCCTTGAGACACTCGTTTAACATCCCTTAGACCTTCATTCCCTGGTTCTTCTCAGGGCTATCAACAGCTTTCCAATGTAGACCTAAACAGGTCCAATTGTTTCTTACATAACCTGTCTCTTCCTGAAGCCTCATTCAGCACAGTGATCAAGAAAAAGATGTGCCAGGACTTTCAAGAAAGATCACAAGCCCAGCACGAGTCATGGGCGCATAAAATCTATTTCAGTCACACATCATTCATGTGTGCAAAGTGAATAAGTAACCAAATGTGCATTTTCCCCCCGATGTGTTTAGCAATTTATTTTAATTGTGGCTTGATATGAGGGGTCAAAGTCTGATTTATATAAGGGCGGGCCCAAAATATAGTTTATTATATGTTTTGCTTTCCAGAACTGTCTTTTGCCGATAATGAATTCATTTCCTACAGTGAACCTGCTACAAATGTTTTATACTAACAGCATTCTGCTAGCAACTTTCCCTCTGTAACCCTATATTACGTCTCTGACACTAAGTCCGCACTTCCTAGTCCCCCAGAGACACTGCCCTATTGTGTCAGCCCACTTCTGCAGACTTGTTGTGTAATCCAGCTGGTCGGAGAAAGCATTCACACCACAGTATGATGTAGGAACTGACACACTACACTCAAATGATTTTTGGACCTGGGTCACACTTGGCACGGGGACAGGGATCACAGTGTTCTCACTTATATGATCCAGTCCAACACCAACTTTCAGTGGCTTGATAGTTCGATGCCGAGTTAATTGAAATGTGCTGGTTGAGGGATACATCTCAGGCATGAGCCTGAGAAAGACTGGCTGAATATGCAGAGAGAAGTGAAAGGGAATTAACTCTTTCCAAACGACCCACTGGCTGGCACAGGTTGTCCTCGTCTTTGTTTAACAGTCTGTTCTCTTCCTCTTGTCGCCATGGTACCCCCTGTTTCTTTCGGGACGCTCTCCCCCCTCCCTTGGTGCCGGCTGGTAATTGTCTTCCTTTGGAGCTGAGGACAACCCGGATGGCGCTGCACTGTCGTAGGCACGCGTGACGCAACCCTCCATAAATAACGAAGATGCCACCCTACACCTAGCCCCTCCCTTCATCCACATGTGCAGCCCCTTCCTTAAGCCCTGCCCCTGTATATGAAGGGGCGCTCGGTTGGTCTACCACATAGGAGAGACAAGTGAGTGAGACCGTTGGATGTCAGCTGCTTATGTAAATGTGAGGCTCTTTAAGGAAGTCATATGAACGTGAAAGAGCAGGAAGTGAAAATAGGGCCGGCATTCTACATGCCTCTGGACTGAATTACGACAGGAATTTTACCGCCTTTCAATGTGTTGTTCGCTGATGTTATGTACTGAGGGCTTTTTGTTCTCGGATGTTATTCCCCTCCCCCCAAAGCAGCCCCCGGTCCAGTTACACGTCTGTAGATAAGAGACTGTCTCTTCTGTCAGCGGAATAACATATCCCCTCTGCATTGTGCTCTCTAACCTAGTAGAATGGATCCAGGCAGGAGAATTATGAATGAGTGTGAACTGTGTCTTCCCTGAATGGGTAGGATAACTAGCTAGGTGGTTTATACAGACAGCAATGTTGTCTTCTGTTACACTGTGCTGTTTGCAAAGTTCCTTGGGGTAGCAATTGGAAGGTCGCTGATTCATTTACGTGTAAGTAATTTATCCCTCCACCACTGTGTGTCAGGGAGACTAAGAAATGCAAAACACGTTTTGTCTGTGCGTCAAGGGGTCACAGGACAAATATAAGCACTTCTTTTGACATTCTTTGATCCGGCATTGTTAGTTTTCACAAGACAAGGAAATATTCAAACATGCTGTATCACTAAACAAACACCAACAATCTTTTAGCCTTTTATTTTCAGTCCATTTCAGGTTTGTCCTCTAATATATATCCCAGGACCTTTTGGCCAAGGTAAGAGGGCTGACTTTGGGGACTGATTAGGCTCAAATCATTTATTAGGTTCCTCAGTGTTACATCATTTTGTCTTTCCATTATGCATTGCAAGTGTGGCGTGGACACAACCTCCCTCTTGCTAGTTATTGTGATTGGACCACTTCCATGGCCCGCTGTGTGTTTAGTGAGGTTTCCACAGAGCTAGTCCGTTCCCTCCCTGCTCATAGAAACCAGTGGAGAAAGGTGTGTGTGTGTTATACCATAATTTTTCTCAGTACCATTCCAAAGGTGGTTTTGGCTTCCTTGGTCCTGTGTACTTTTGGTTATGTAACGGTGGCTTGTGTAGCATTGCATTGTGTTGCCACCGTCGGGAGGAACGTTGCTGATGACCGTGCCCATGGGATCTGGTTAGAGTTTACTATTAACAGCCAAAAGCCATAATCGCTTGACAATATACAGGTGATTGATGCAGTTTATATTCCTGTTAGGATATCAGGTAGTTGGAGGAATGAAGCCTGAACATGACCTCCGCCATTTCCAGATCCCCACCTCAACCTAAACAAACCTGACCTAATTATTAATAGGCTTCGTACTTCCATAAGGTTTAGATGTATTTTTTATACCAGTAGATTTCCCCTAATTACTGTACCTCACCAGCTATTGGAGACAGTGTATTGTGAAGGGCAATCTGATCTCTCTCGCTCTGCGCCCTCTCTCTCTCTCGCTCTGCGCCCTCTCTCTCTCTCTCTCACTCTGCGCCCTCTCTCTCTCTCTCTGGGATGGGACACTGTTGGGTGTTGGTTGGGTAGTAAGTCTCATGACCATCTGACTGAAGGGACTCTTTTTGGGGTTCAGTTCTTGGGCTTACAGTGCTTTAAATTGCAGTGTGTCTTGGGGACTTGATTTAAGGTGTATCCAAAATGTTAGTGTTCTTTTCTTAATGTTTATTATTAGTGGATAGCGGCCTAATTCTGCCCTGCATGCGTTGGTGGGTGTTTTTCTTTGAATATTTAGTATAATTCTGAAGAATTCTGCATGCAGGGCCTCTATTGGGTGCTGGTCCCATCTAGTGTAGTCATGCTGACTGAGTGGACCCCACACTTAACTTCCATATAGTGCTATTGGGGCAATTATGCTGTTGAATATTTTAGACCAGATTCTAATTGGTATTTCTATTTTGTGGAATTTTCTTCTGATTGCAAAAAAGGCTCTGCTGGCTTTCTCCTTCAGCACATTCACTGCTAGACCACATTTTCCAGAGGCACTGATTTTTATGATCATATGATAGGGTGTGCTCTAGTACAGTGTTTCCTAGGGTGAAAATATGTCTGCTTTCCTGAGATCTGGGCTTTTTCTGGAAGATCATTATTTGGGATTTTTTGAGGTTTACTGTCAGGGCCCAGTTCTGACAATTTTGCTGTAGCAGATCTAGAAGCTGTTGTAGACCCGGTTCTGTGGGTGACTGTAACACTAGGTTGTCTGCGTAGAGCAAGAATTTTACTTCTTTGCTGTTTAGGGTGAGGCCAGGGGCTGTAGATTGTTCCAACAATATTGCTAGTTCATAATGTAGATATTGAAGAGCGTAGGGGATAGGTTACCTCCCTGGCGAACACCTCTCTCTCTCGCTCTGTGCCCTGTCTGTGATGTAAGACAAGGTGTACTTTTTTAAAAGGTGACATGCATGGCAGGAATCAGCTTTGTTATGTAAGGCAGTATTGCCCTGATTAATCAGTGAAATTAAAATGAAACTCAACAATATTAAAAAGTTTATACGGCTTTTAAAAATCTGTTTTTTGGCCCGACATGGTCATGTCACATGAAATTGGCTCACTGTTCTTTTATTTAAACTTTCAGGCTGTTTGCAATGATGATCATTGTGTCAGTGAGATAGAGAAAGGCCTCTAAAACACAGTTCACAGTTTGGGAACATTTGGATCTGATCATGGCTGGACAAGTTTAATAGGTGATCTACAGTCTCTGAGGTTTCTGAGTGACTATGTCAGTTGGGGCTGTGCTAGGCCTTGGGAACTGGGTTTAAATGGGCTTTGACCTTAATTTCATCTTCAGCCATGTTAGTCGGTCTGTCCATCTGCCTGTCAAACCCCATGAAGCATCGGAAACCCCAATGACCAGCCACAGCGCTCAGGGTTTCATAAGCTTGTCATATTTATGAGCACTTACATAAGCAGCTCAGATCTAGTTCATTGTGTCTGCTGTCTGCCGGGAGGAAGGCCCAGACTGGGTTGTATCGAGCTCTGGCCCAACTTCCTCCATCTCAACACGAAAGATCTTCAGTAACTCCTTCTAGGTCAGTTCGATTTTTGAACTGTTTTTGGATCAGTCTGCATTTCTTCAGGGATGGAGACATTCACGCCTGTTATACAACCTACCTTTGGTATAGATTGTGTTCAATCCACCTCGCAATGTTGTGTGCCCTGATAATTAAAAGGCTCCCTCCACTTGTTTCCACAGACAAGCCTCACAGTGCTCCTTTCAGCTCCCAAAATGAGGCGCAGGGGGGGGACTCTGCGGGGTGGCAGTGTACCCTCCCATCTACCTCACCTCCGGGGGAGTCGCCATCCTACCCACCGTCCTTGCGGCCCCCGAGTGGAACCAAGAAGAGGTCCCACGCAAACAAACCCGCACACATGAGGAGGAACATCAGGTGTGACCTCTATCCCCCTCTAATCGTTTTCAATTGCATTGTGTAACATAGGCCCTTAAGCAACTTTGAGGAACGAATGTCAATGTTAAATGGTGGATTCCTGAAAGTGTGTTACCCATCCATTCTGTAGTCCATGGAGTGTCTTAATCATCTCATTGGTTTCCCTTTGGAAAAGCTCACTATTATGAAGCCTTCAAGTAGGAATATCTGTATTACTAGTCTGGCAACAAGTCAACCATGCTGCCAACACCATGAGTGGGATTCATTCCCACTGGGCATTGTGGGTATTACATTTCTCACTCTAACCCACAAAAAGATGTCAGAGATAAGCAGGCGTGCACATAAATGCCGTCTAAACACACACAGCATTAGTTATGTATATCTCTATGTGACTGGCTCAATGTATTCAGTCTATGGGCATTTTCACAGGGATAGATGCCTCTGACCCTATTTAGATTTCTCTAATCTTTCTTGGACCTCTCATTTGGTATTCTGTCTTTTTGTCTCTTGCTTTTTTTATCCATCTCTCTCTCTCTCTCTCTCTCTCTCTGTAGGAAGTTATTGAGGGAGCATCAGTTGGAGGGTGTTACCAAAGCAGCCCAGCTAGAGGAGCTGGAGAGACGGCAGAGGCTTGACCAGCAGAGAAAGGAAGGGTACTTTCCTTTACCCCTCTTACCCGAGACACCCGGTGAGGACACTTTAGAATCTCTCTCTCGCGCGCACACACACACACAAATGTGATTTATACCTGGTGCGTGAAATTGGAGAAATTTTGATTGAACTGGTATACTGTAAAAATAACATCTTTCATAGTGGAAATGTACTGGTTGGTTGATAACTCCGGTGACCAAGCTCTGCATTTCTGTCCTGTCCAGAAGACCAACCTCATAGTGCGTCAGCTAGGGTGGCCGAACAGGACCATGTGGTCTGCCTGGACACCGATGACAGAAGCACTAATCTAAGCGTGGACCACTCCAGCGTTCAAATCCCAAAAACACACACCACTAAAGAATGTAAGTCCTCTGCCCCAATGAGTTATCGAGAGGGTCTGTCACACACACATTAAGACAAAACGTCATTAGAATCAGGTCCCTCTGTCCCTTTTATCTTACTCATCATGTCCTCAAATTCTCATCTGATCCTAGATCAGAACTCCAATTTTTTTTTATATACCAGAACTTAGAAACTCTGCTCCAGTTATTCGTATTTGTCCATATCAATAGCATGACCAGTGAGTTCTCTTCATTTGACTTGTGGTCAGATGACTGAAAGGCTTCCATAGAATAGCCTCACTGTACTTAACAGAACATTAAAATGTGTAGAACGCCGTGCCTTTGCACCAGACACGGAACCACTGACTGTTTCATAACGGCCAGACTAATACCGTTGACGTGTGGTAATGTCATGACCCCCTCTGGCCGTTTGATGTCTGTCATAATATTACCTAGATATTAGCTGGAAATTACCCTACCTGCTCTGAGCCCTCTGGATAGAGCAGATTTGCTACAGTAAAGAACATGCATACACACACACACACTCATTCGCTGGCTCTCTATTAACACACACCTGTCTGCTGCTTGTAGCCATAGATCCAGAGTTGCAACCCTGGAGTAAATGGCTAGTTAATCTTGGTAACAAGCCAGCTCTAGTGGCAACCCCAGCCAGCCTCGGCCCAGGAAAAAGCAGTGAAATATGTGCCCCGGCATATGTAAACCCCACCCTCAGCTACTATAATCCAGCTTGTATAACTGGCTGTTTACCAGAGTTATATAAGTCTTCAATCTATTGCCCTCCCACTTACAATAAAAACACTTATTATTGAACTGAGAAATGTTTGTAAAATTATCTCTGTTAGGCAGGATTGTGTCAGAAAACGCTGATGGCTTTAATCAATAGACAACATGCAACTGAACTAGCTATACTCCATTTCCATCCATCATGTGCTTCTGTTCCAAAACCCCCATTCCTTTCTAAACCTTAGCTGTGATTGAGCTCAGCTCTGACGAGGACGAGGGCAGAGAGTCCCCCACTGAAGATGAGACCAGCGGTGCCCATGTCAATGATGCTTTAAACCAACTAGACGCCTTTGGGCGTGTCTTGGTCAACCTGAACCATCCGGCCGATGAGGCTGATCTTTTCCTGTCCCCTCAGCTGGCCCGGGTCGTCAAACCTCACCAGGTACAAGTGTTTCACTGTTGACCCAGCTAGCCTAGCCATTAAATACAGTGCCATTTTTACCCATCCATTTAATTAAATCTAAGAAGCACTTTACCCTATAATTGGTCTATGGAAACACCCATAAAACCATTTAATGGAACGCAGGCAAACAAATACAACATGCGGGCACTTGCTAATTTGCAAACTAGTTCAATTTGTCTAGTTTTTCTCCTCTTTGTCTTGGTCAGATTGGTGGAATCCGGTTCCTCTACGACAACCTGGTGGAGTCTCTGGAGCGTTATAAGAGCAGCAGCGGGTTCGGCTGCATCCTGGCCCACAGCATGGGGCTGGGCAAGACCCTGCAGGTCATCTCCTTCATAGAGGTTCTGCTCAGACACACCGGGGCCCACACCGTCCTTGCCATCGTGCCTGTGAGTGACCACCAGCACTCTCCTCTCAATCCACACACCGTGTTCCCTTAGTACGTCGTGAGTCCCGCTATGAGACTCTTGACTGAGGTCATTTGCTCCTCCTTCCGCTACAGGTCAACACTTTACAAAACTGGCTGGCCGAGTTTCACCTCTGGCTCCCGTCCGCCGACTCACTACCCCCGGACGCCGACCCAACCCACGTCTCCCTGCGCACCTTCAAGGTCCACATTCTCAACGATGAGCACAAGTGAGTTCCAGGTGCCTTCTCCCACACCATCCTCTTTTATGCTTGATCATAGCTTATGTTTGTGTAAGAATGGAGAAGCTGATTCACTCCCGCTCCCAGAGATATTCATCACATCTCTCTCTCTCTCTGATTCTGCTAAGTGTTTGTCACGCAACTGCTGGGCATATGTCTCTAGGAGTGTGTGGATTGCCACAGCTCTCAGCTTTGCCCTCTAGAGCTCTCACCCTCTTGAAGACGTGTCATAGCAATTGACCAATTGACCTAATGGCTTCCTCTCTCTTTGCTCCTTCACTTGCTGTTCATCGTCTTGCTTTTGTTTTTGCCTCCACACCCTCACTCCCCCTCTCGCTGTGACTGAAGCCAAGCCAAGTCTTGGATCTTGGCTTTGTCAGTATTTTTTTCCCCCCAGTGTCAATATTCTTTCTTTAAACCTCTTTAAAATGCCCAACAAACAGTCCAACAGTCACAGCACCCTACTTTATATTAAATATACAGGAAAATATTAGAACTCTTTTGAAATGATTTACTAAATACAAAATAAATGTACAATACCCTACCAGTCATGACCAAGGTTTTAGATGTCTAGTTTTTGGGAAATTTAAGCAGTTCAAATCCAGTTAATAACCTGAAATGGTTCAAAGGTAAGTGTTATACTGCCAGAGAGAAAACATATTAGGTGAACAAAAACAGAAAGATATTTGACATTTTCTCATGGGTTAACAACTTACAGCTGTTCTGCAGAAATGGTAGAAAATGAAGGCTTAAAGATTTAACAATTCCTAAAAGTGTCCCAATCTTTGCTGATTACTTACAAAAACCTCTGTCTGTATTAATGCTATGTTGTAACAAACCATGTTATTACATCCTCTTAAGCATTGTTTGCACAGCATTGTATTGCCTGAAGTAGTAATTTCTATCATAATGGTCTGAAAAAGACAATTAACAAATTAACAAAGAAAGACAGACCATTAATAACTTTAATTAGGTATTTCCTTTAGAAATTGTAAAGAAAGCCAAGGTTTCAAGTGATTACACTATTCTATAAAAAAGGCACTTGTAAAATGGATGGAACTGTCCATCTCCGATATCTGGCAGACAAAATGACACAACAGAATCAGAAGTCTCTGCGAGTCAACGGCTTGCCTGATAGAGGACTCACAGGACAAATGTTTCAAGCACAGTTTAACACTGTTTAAAGTAAACAAGTCTCAATTTCAACAGAAGAGAATATTTCGAGCTTCAGGTTTGACAGGTTGAGTGGTATTAAGAAACCCCATGTTAATATGGCAACATAGGAAAAAGAGGCAACTGGAGACTGGAAGAACGCCTTATGAATCAAAAGTTAAAATCATTGTTTCATCACACAGTGTTAATGTCGATTAGGCGAAGTTATGGTTCCTCAGTGTGTGACACTCACAGTCGAACATGGAGGAGTAAGCGTGATGTAATGGGGCTCTTTTGTTGGACCCAGAGTCGGCACCATGAACCAAAATGTCTACCAAAGCAATTTGTGCAGATATATACCCTCTGGTGTACACCTAGTTGGTCAGGGGTTCATGCTACTGCAAGATAATGACACTAAATATCATTTCAGGCTATGGCTAACATATCTCCAGGCTTCAAATCTTGTAATTGCTAGCACAGTCTCCAGTCGTAAACCCCATGGCCAAAGTGCAACATATTTGTGAAAACTTTTGTAGAAGGAATACCTTGAACTTTACCTTTACCATGCTTTACCTACTATTTTCTTTCGGATCTCCTCAGACAACTCTCTCCTTTGCTTTCTCTGGTCCATGTTCAGTGTGGTGCACACAATGATACCAAACAGCACAGTGACAATTCTTCTCCATAGAAATAGGCTGAATGACTGATTACACAATTGGAGACGTGTGATACTAATTAAAGAAACTAATTTGTAATTAGTACAAAAGATCACTTAATCCAATTAATTAGTATATTTTCTAAGGGGTACCAACAAATGTTTTCAGGTCATTTTAGAATATCTTTATGGAATAAGCAATAATTACTCTTTTTTCACAGCTTCCTTGCTTTATTCTATGAAATACCAAAGGCATGCAAGTATACATGACACAGAGGCTTTTAATCTAATCACTTTTCAGAAGTGATGAAGCATTATTTCAATGAGCTGTAAGGGTACCAACAAATTTGACCATGACTGTATATAAACATTCTCATTCTCTCTTTAAGTACTCATAAATGTGTCTCTAACCATTTGTGTTATTCTGTGTGGTACGTTGTCTTCTGTCTGCGCTCTCTCTCCATGGGCGTCCTTTTCTTCTCAGAACCACTGCCACAAGAGCAAAAGTGATCTCTGACTGGTCACGAGATGGTGGTGTGCTCCTGATGGGCTATGAGATGTACCGCCTGTTGACCCTAAAGAAGAGCTTTGTGGCCGGCAGAAAGAAGAAGTCCAAGAAGCCCCAAGGACCGGTCGTCATTGATGTGGATATAGAGGATAGGCAACAGGAGCTCCTCAAAGGTTGATTAGATGAAATGTTACCTCTAATCGACTGACACCCGTCAATGAACCACAAAAATATAGATACCCTTGCACTTTTTATAAATAATTGAGGCAAGAATACTTTTGAATACTGCAGGCTTTTATCTGTGACTTTGGCCAACTCTCTTTCTGTCCACTCCAGTTGAGCATCTCTTCTTTAACACGTGTGCTTTTAATGTGTGTTTGGTGTTGTCCTGCTGAAGTACCCCCAGTCTAACATTTTCTATAATATCAATTCAATTAAAAAAAATTATGCTGAACATTCAGAACATTTATTTTAAGAGGAAGGTTTTCAGCGTTTTTTTTTTCCATCAGGCAACATCAACTGCACATGACACTTTTGCTAAAGGAAAAGTGCAATCCTTTATTAGAAACGTTTCCAGTCACAAAGTAGCTCACTTTGTGACTCACACAAAGTTGTTGTATGGCTGTGAGTCATACAAATAAACGCTAAGTGTCTTCAGGGCTGCAATTGCAACTGCTGGAACTTCACATTCCATTCTCTCCTCTACATCCTGTAGGCATTGAGGAGGCCCTCTCTCGGCCCGGCCCGGATGTGGTCATCTGTGACGAGGGTCACCGCATTAAGAACTGCCACGCCAGCACCTCGCAGGCCCTGAAGAACATTCGTACCCGGCGGAGAGTAGTCCTTACGGGCTATCCCCTCCAGAACAACCTGACGGAATACTGGTGCATGGTGGACTTTGTCCGGCCCGACTTCCTGGGTACCAGGCAGGAGTTCTGTAACATGTTCGAGAGGCCCATTCTGAACGGGCAGTGTGTGGACAGCACGCCCCAGGACGTCCGGCTAATGAGATACCGAAGTCATATCCTCCATAGCCTGCTAGAGGGCTTTGTCCAGAGGTAAGACTTGGCAAGACGTGGTTGACAATGTATTTTGACTGACTTGATGGTAGTTCTAACCTGATCACTGTTACGTCCAGTCCATTATTGAACAGACCAAGGAGCGTAGGTTTCTGTGAGGTCCAACTCTAGTTGTTTGTTTTCAGGCGCGGTCACGACGTACTGAGATACCAGCTGGCCCCCAAGGAGGAGCATGTGATTCTGGTGCGCCTTTCGCCCCTGCAGAGGGCCCTCTACACGGAGTTCATGAACCGCTTCAGAGAGGCAGGCAACAGCGGCTGGCTCAGCCTGAACCCCCTCAAGGCCTTCTGCGTCTGCTGCAAGGTGTGTTTGCATGCGTGTCTTTCTGCTTGGGCACGGACCAGGCGTAGCACATCCTGGGTACTCGTCCACGTGCCATTCAGACGTCGTCACCCACATGCTGATATAATGTCTACCCTGGGCGCCAGATCTGGAACCACCCGGATGTACTCCACGAGGCGCTGCAGAAGGAGAATCTGGCCAATGAGCAGGACCTGGACCTGGATGACATCTCCAGCGGCCCTGCCCCAAACCAGAAGGGCAAGACCCCGGAAGACCCCAACAGCATCGGGGGGCTGAGTCTCAACACTCTGCAGGAGAAGGCCAATCAGGTCATAACCTATGAATGGGTACGCACTATTTATGGTCTTAACTCCATTTAACTGACAGGATAACCTAAGTGAACAATTTAAGACCTGTTTATTTAGAATGGATCTTTCATGGGTTTCAGTGGAAACGAGTAATTACGTGTGCACCACAAATACACTTCAGTGAGGATTTCTTCCCTCGTCAATCCTCTCGCTCTCTTTCTTCCTCACAGGCAAAGGAGATCATGTCAGACTACAAGCCAGGGCTCCTGGAGAACTCTGCAAAGATGGTCCTGCTGTTCCACCTGATTGATGAGAGTGTCAGGAAGGGAGACAAGATATTAGTCTTCAGGTAGGCCCTGAAACAGTTTGACTGTTTTGATTTGACTTTTTTTTTTTTTTGCAGTGCATTTAAGATAACGGTTGCACTGGAACAGACTGAAATGGCCTCATTAGTTCCACTGCAATTTTCAAGACCTCTTATCACCCTTTTCACTGTCTCCTGCAGCCAGAGTTTGTCCACACTCTCAGTTATTGAGGAGTTTCTGGTGAAGAGGCCTATTCCAGCGGGCAGTGTCAGAGAAGGCAACAATCAAAACTGGGTCCGCAACCTTAACTACTACAGTAAGTGTACTACTTTCCAATGACAACCACTACTGCAGCCTAGTGTTTGGCTTCGTTTGTGAAGCATTACAAATTCATATTCAGCCTTCTCTATCCCGTGCTTACCCTTTCCCATTCACAAACATTGACGTTCGCCACCTGCTGGTAATCTTAATATCGCTTCATCAAGCCTTTATGTTGGAGACTTAGAATGTTGACTCCTTTCTTAAGGACTGGATGGGAGTACATCCGTCTCAGAGAGAGAGCGACTCATCAACCAGTTCAACGACTCATCCAACACCTCTGCCTTGGTCTTTCTGCTGTCTACCAGGCAAGAGAAAAAAAGATTTGCAATATGTTTAGAATCATACTTTCACATAGAAATATTAAGCATTAAATCCTCCTACCCACGGTCAAATCCACAAACCTGACAGGGCTCCTCCCCTTCCCCAGGGCTGGCTGTCTAGGGGTGAATCTGATTGGGGCTAACCGGGTGGTGGTGTTTGACGCCTCCTGGAACCCCTGTCACGACGCCCAGGCTGTGTGTAGAGTGTACCGCTACGGCCAGAAGAAACCCTGCCACATCTACCGTCTGGTCTGTGACTTCACCCTGGAGAAGAAGATATATGATCGACAGATCTCCAAGCAGGGCATGTCCGGTGAGTAACCGGCTAACCAAAGAGTAGATGGTGACTACACAGATTACATAATGACCCATGTGTTATTTCACCGCTTTGATGTTTCTGGTGTCTAATGCGGAAAAGGGTAAAACCAAAGAAATACCCTTGAATAAGTAGGTTTGTAATGTTTAAATGTTACTGTGTATATAAGCCAAATTGTTCATTTTGAGATTAGAAAAACATAAATGTTTTGTTAATGTGCCCCCCCCCCACTCTGTTTGACGGGTGCACTCTTTTACTCTCTTCCCCATGTTAACTGGATGCTAAATCCGGCATGTATTTAATTGCTAACATTATCCACTACCCTCTCTATTAATGCAACGTCTATCATTCATTACCGGTTAATGTTATCGATTTATGATTTTACATGACTGAATCATTTATCAAAGCTATTAGATTAGATGTATGCCAAAGTGTAAAACAAATTTAGAATTTGTGATTTAAATTTCCCAAATCAAAGATTATTGACCTACATTTAAGTGAATCTTCCCCTCATCCCTTTTACAAGGTAAGGTACCCTCTTCCTCCTCACCTCCACCGCTGTAGTCTCTGCTGTGTTA
The DNA here is from genome assembly GCA_016801125.1 of Novumbra hubbsi. NCBI lineage: Eukaryota > Metazoa > Chordata > Actinopteri > Esociformes > Umbridae > Novumbra > Novumbra hubbsi. The sequence goes on along the minus strand of JACXGK010001091.1, from coordinate 57,893 downwards.
GAGATCCTGCAACATGGCCTATGGAAAGTTCACACAAGTGACATACATTTGTGCTTTTCAACCAAGTACAATTTCCACAATGCTCTATTACAAAAAAAAGAACGGCTAAATCTTTGAATCAAGTTTAAACTCAACTCAATAAGTATATATATATTTTTTTTGTTGTGTTAAGCTGTAATTTACCTGTTGATGGCCACAGACAACAAGTTTGTCATTGCTTGTGTGTGTATTTGTGTGTGTACTATACTAAGCCTTCTTTTCTTTGCAGATCGGGTGGTGGATGATCTAAACCCTGTGCTGTCGTTCACAAGAAGGGAAGTGGAGTCGCTGCTCCGTTTTGTGGGTGAGGAACCTGATGTGTCACAGGTACAACTGAAGCCCGACCAGGACATGGAGGCGGGCATCAGACAGGCATGCCTACTCTACCCTCACCTAGTGACCAAGGTACCAACATTATAAACACGCCGCTGTATTTACAAGCGCACACACAAAGGGCAGGCCCTCCAGCTGAACACCTGGTCAATATATTGCATATACACACACCCAGTTTCTATTTTGTCTGCTCTAGGGCTAGGAAAGTTGATAATCATCTAAATCTACTGTTCCTCACTGAATCATTGACTCACACAGTGTGCACAGAATTCACCAGAATGATAACCTACAGGATGGCATATTATACTTAAGCAAAAAGGCACCAGGGGTACGGGGCCAATATATCATGGCTAAGAGCTGTTAACAGTGGCTGGACAACGCCTGGACAACGCGCTTCGTCATATCACAGAAACCTCCCCACACACACGATTAGAGCAGTAAACAGTGATGTGATGACGGACGTCTCATATACCACGGCCATTAGTCAATCAGCATTCAAGATTCAAACCCCCCAGTTTATCACTGTCTACACGTGTCTGTCTCTTCAGCAACCCTTCCACCACGAGTCTCTTCTGGTGGACAGGAGGGAGATGAAGCTGACCAAAGCGGAGAAAAAGGAGGCCAAAAAAAGCTATGAGGACGAGAAGCGTGCATCTGTGCCTTACACACGGCCGTCCTACGCCCACTATTACCCCGCCAGTGACCAGAGCCTCACCAACATCCCTGCCTTCAGCCAGCGCAACTGGTAAGATAACATGTCTCCAAAGACAAACATGATTTCAGTTCCGGTTTTCACTGCCTTCAATCAATGAGGCACCACATGTTTCATTTTATTTCAAGCAATTGATAAAACATTTTACCTTCCTTCTTGGTTTGGACTGCCGATTCACTCCCGTCATGTGTTTTCCTTCAGGCGCCCACCCCCTCGCCAAGAAGAGAAGACGGTAGCCAGCGTCCACCCCGTTCAGTCAACTCCAGTCCCCATGGTGCCTCGCCACGCATCTCGGAGCTCCGCACTCGCAGCGGACTCCGATCTGAGCTCAGGCTTTCCTGTCAACTACCTGCAGAAGGCAGGCGTCTTCGTCCAGAAGATTGTCACCACCACAGATATTGTAATTCCTGGAAGCACCAGTTCAACTAATGTCAAGGCCAGGATCAGGGCAGGAGAGAGCATCCATGTAATCAGAGGATCCAAAGGGACCTACATTCGGACCTGTGACGGGAAGATCTTTGCCATCCGCGCTGCGTCCAAGCCCAAAGCAGGGGAGGAGAACTCCACTGTGACAAACAAGGGTAACAATCCCACGGGGTCTTTTTGTCCATATATTTGGCCCACATTGGGCAATTTAGTCTGCTCATTTGGTCCACATGCAATGTGGTTGGTGAACCTAAGAGATCTAAGCGACGTTTTTTCCCTCTCCCTTTCCCTTTTTTCTCTCTCAGATACCCAGGATGCATTGGTGGAGTCTTCTGCCAATGGCTGTGCGTCCTGTCCGCTCTCGCTGGACAGTCCAGAGATCCTGAATGAGCTCCAGAGCTGCACAGCCGTAGACAAGTCCCAGTCGGAGCAGGTCTCCAAGGCCCATTCTGCGGGATCGGAGACCCTGGCGGAGAGCTCCAACAGCAGCAGCTTAATCAGTCACGCCATGCCCTGGAAAGGTGCTGTGGCCCAGCCTAGCGCAGACCACCCGGTGGCCCTGGATCCGAGGGGCACCAAGCGCAAGGCTTCTGCCCCGTCCGGCAAAGAATGGGCCAGCGACAAGCTGCCCACTACCAGCAAGCGCACCACCCCGCCATTGACCCCCCAGGCCTTCCCCTTTGCCGGGGGCAGCGGCCTCCCGACCACGTGCCTCAATCAGACCAAGATGAGTTCCGTTGGACATGCCCTCTTCATTGGGTCCGGCTCAGCCTACTTCCAGCCACACAGCCAGCTGGGTGACCCTCGTGGCAGGTTCCCCATGACCTCTGACCCATACAGCATGGGGGGAGACACCCTAATTAGCTCCTCCAGGTCTCCTTCCACCAACACCACCCCCACATCGTCCTCCCCGGCTGCCTCTGACTCCACCTCCCTGGCTCAGTTCCTGCTGGGCTCCGGCATGGCTGGCAGGATGCCCCCGGGTTTCCCCGTGTCCTATGACCAGTCTGTGGGCATGTACCCAAGCTCGCTGCTTCCCGGGGGACTGTCTGCCGCCACCCCAGGCCCCGCCAGCTCCAGCTTCCTCTCCCACTTCTCCTCCTCTTCTTCTCCCGGCCTGATGGGGCTGGGTTGCTTTGATGCCCCCGGCTCAGCAGAGAATGCCAGTAGCAGCTCTGAAAGCATCAATGACGGGGATGATGATGTCATTGAGGGGATGGGACAATGAGAGCCTCAAGCTATGTAATTGTCTTGTAGAGGGCAGTAGAGGGTTGGGACAACCAACCTCCATCGACCTGCTCTAGCCCTCTACCTTGTTTCCAGTGCAACGTGCACACCTTTCGAAGAACAACACTGTTGGGATAATACTGAATAATACGGAATACAACTGGGCAACAAATCCTTATGCTGAATATTTTCCTGAAAACAGAACTGAGAACCTGATTGAAATGGGGGCTTCCAGAATGAGTCCTGTACTGGTTAATACAAGTCACTGAAATGGTTCCTGGGTCATACTGATCGCCACAGCGTCTTCTCATGATTAAAAATAGCTTCTTTTTGCATTTTTTCAACAATTGACAATAGACTAGAGTTTTTTTTTTTTTTTTTTTTTGGTATTAATTATCGTTTGGAGCAAACAATCATTTACTTGATTTTGTTCTTGATTGTCTAAATTTTTTATTATACATTGTTTTGTATGATAGCCTCACTCTCAAAAAGATTTGCTCTTGGACTAACTCCCAGGACAGGAGAGCTGTTATCTTTTTTGATTAATTGGATCATAATTTAATTGTAATCAGATAATGTACTATGAAATACTGAAATCGAAGATACAGGTTCATGGCTGGGTGAAAAAGTTCAAAGAATGTATGCTTCTATATGCCTTTATCGCAGACCTTAGAGCCAGGCACTTGGGAAGATCAGATTTTTATCTTTTATAAATCATCAAATACATTTTTATAATTGATTGGCCATATACAGGTGACGATGTGGAAACCGAACTTGCAAAGCACCAACTTCCCAAAAGGAGAGTTGAATTGAAAATGCCTTGCCTCTATCTCTCTGAATGTGACCTAGTGAGAGTCGAGAATCACGACCTAAAGCTCACCCATAGTCTTACTGTAGCTTTGCTATGCGATGCAATTATGACCAACAACCCTCTGGTATTCCGGTCACCTGTCTTCTTCACAGTTTTTTTTCTGTATCTTGTTCCCAAGTGTTCTAGACTAGAGAGCTCATAACTCGCTTTGCCTCATGGATTGCATGAACACACGTATTTTTTGTTCCTTTTTATAATATTGTGTCATATGTTAAATTGAAAAGAGGTTTAAGAGGTCATTGTCAAACCAAAATAATTTTGAGAGAAGTCTGCAAAACCTATGCCAAAAAGAAAACGACTAAATACTTTCTCTAGAAATGATCAATCTCTGAAGTAACCACATGCCAACCTCAACTATTTTTGGTCTAAGGAGAATGTCTTTCCTATAAAATGTATTGGTTATGTTGTGAACACATTGTAAAGGTAATAATGTGCTTACACCACATATTTGGTTAATTTAGGTAGTATTGTGGTACTCAAAGTTTCTAGTATTTAAAGGCTCTAGTACTCAAACTAGCAGTACATTGATTTACTCGGGTGGGAGTCAATAACAGAACTTTCTATTTCAGACTCATTGCTGACTCTGTTACTGCCCGTGTCATAATATACATAGAGGAAGGAGGGAAGCCCTGCCCTCCACCTCCAGTCCATATTTAAGAAACCCGAACATCATCAGACTTGTTTTTACAAACTACACTTAAGTTGTTAGTTTACTGTTTTTTGTATTATTATTATGATTTTTAAAATACCAAATGTATATTTATTTATGACATTACATATTTATTCTGTTGGGTTTTTTATTTTTGTACTTTTTTCTGTTTTTTATGTAAGGATTTCTATGTTAATTTCCTGGAATATGTAATGTGTTCCTTAACGTCAGAAATGTGATTTAAGACGTCTGACCCAAATTATGTCCACTTTAGGACCAACCAGTCAAGACGGTTGAGTCAGACATTAGAGAAAATGTAATCTAGTGCTATGTTTTGGTTCATATCATTCAGATGTTCATTTAAATCTATCCTCTTGGCAAAGAAAATTACTTCCCTCAGTATTTAACATTTTCATTTTTTATACCAACTGCTTTTTTCATAGCTTCCTACTTGAATTTAAGTATTTATTTATAAAATGTCTTAATTCCATTTATTTTGTCACGCTGCTGTGTTGAGGATAATGTCTTGCAAAGTAGGAGTTCGTGAATGCTGATGCACTTATGGATTGCATTAAATATTTTTTTTAAGTTTGTAAATAAAATAAAACATTTGTTTGAATGGCATTTCAATTTTATTTACTTCACAAAATCTAATATGTAATCAAATGTAACTTCTTATCATAGACAGATTCTTACGTTTTATCTGAAAATAAGTAACTGTTTTACTAAACTCTGATCTCTGTTAACACGGTTGATGGCATAAAAGGGTTTCTGTCTAAAATTATGTAGCTCATATTATATGACCTAAATTCAAACCAATTCTTTTAGATCAGTGGTTCTCACCAGGTGGGTTGCCACTCACATTTGGCTTTCCGGAGGTTCTGAATGTGTTTCCGGTGTAACAATCTTTGCTTAAAATAATAATGAATATTCACACTTCACAATATTTAAGGTGCATTTTTGCAGATTTGTGGTTTTAAGCAAGTTCGTAATATGGAATGAACAATACGGACATATATTAAAAGTTGGGAATAACATTTACTATCAATATGGCATAGCCCACAATCCAGATAGCTTTCTGTTAAAGAGAACTTTGAGAACTACATTTTGGTCCCACGCCAGACCAGTTGAGAAGCACTGCCTTCCTAAGATGACATTCCATTAAATGGATATATTTAGAACATGTTTTTAGTATCTTGTATCTAGGATTTAACCACAATTGTCTGTGGCATGCATTTAGTGTGTTTACATTAGCTTTGATGAAAATCTGCAATCCTTCAGGTTGGTAATAATATTCAATTTTTTATTGCTACAAAACTGAAATATTGTGCAGTTCATGGGCTTATACCAATCTTTGGCCTGTCTTAATTACTTAGAAGCCTTAGATTTCCTAATTTGCTATGCAAGTAGATTCTGTTTCAATATATCTGAAAACAAGTGCTTTTACCTACTTATGATAATGATACTGTAATTTTTAATGAAAACTATGTTTTTGGCCCTAACATATCTTACCATGTCAACAGAATTCCATTATGTGTGTTCCATGCAGGTTGGCTCTAGTGGACTGTTCTGTGTGGTGCTGATCTATATTGCTAAGTGGTAATGGGAGAGGCAGGCAAAGAGCTGGGACTAGGTATGTCACACTTCTATGCCTTACTGACCAAGCGTAGCACCTCTTACGTGACCTAGGATGCTTGGATGTTTACGTGTGTAATCTCAGTGTAAGGCTTTGAATTTTGGGGTTGCCTAACCTAACATGAGTTCACACTTGACATAAACCATATGTTCACAGGTATTTGGGTCAGGTACATTTTCCCACTCACCACTATCCCACACTCACCAGCAGAACTGTTATATTTAAAGAAAATATGAAATTAATGTAAATGCTGTCAAGGCATTATTGTCCAACTTTATTGCGGTCATAAATTAGATCCTTGCATGTCTCATCTGGGACTTGATAAAACTGCCTTTAAGTGTTTTGTTTTCATCACTAAGTAGACAAGCTCATTGTAACCCTTCTTAACTCAATGTAACAGACTGGTTTGCACATGATTGTTTCATGTAAGGATGTGTCCATGTGTGTGCTTGTCTTCAAAAAGGAAAACATGAATATCCACCATTATTCTTAGCTACGCAAAGGTCACTCAACTGAGATAACTAACTCACTTTGCCATTTCTGCCATTCTGCTATTCACATTATATTCTTAGTTTGTCTGAACATCTAATTTTATGTGCTGTGTATTTGTCAGTGAACTTTGATTCTTGTAGCATTCTACTGTCAGCTGTTATTTATTTTTTATTATTTCACTGGTTCTATTTTATCATGGCAATTAATCACTTAATAAAATGAATGTGTATGTGATTATCCATTTTGTTCTATTCTATTAATATCCAATGTCATTCTTTATGTATTGTTTTTTAAATGTTGTGTTTACGCTCAGGCTAAAGTAAAAGGGCGTCTGGTGCTTGGAAAAACAATTTAAAAAAAGTATCCAATGCAAGCAAAATGCTTTCATTAATGACAATGGAAAGGTAAAAAATTTAAGGTATAGCAAAGGATGATTTAATATATACTGAAAACAAAACAAAAATTAGCAAAATGACCAAAATAATGATAATATATAGATAAGGTTTCGTCTTTGTCTTCATCAGTGCTGTACATAGTTGAGACACACCAATACAAAACCTTGGTTGATTGGCTGTGCAGTTGAAAGCAATTTTCAGGTTATCTACCATTTTTGGTGAATTATTACAGTTATTAGAGTTTAAAAAATAGATATAATTGTCTGTCTCTGGGCTACAATAGAAATGAACAGGGCAACCGATAGAGCGTTCTAATATATATGATACATTAGTTTTTTTAAACTTTGAAGCTGAGTCCAAACACTTTTAGATGTTGAATATGTGCTAGCTAGCCAACCGAAGTATTGTGTAAATTAGTTACTAATAATTTTCTGTAAATGTAAATGTTTTTTGATACTCTTTAATATAAATCCCAGCAAACATGTTATGTAACCATGACCAATGCTGACGTAATGGATTGGTCAGCTCATGACTTTAATTTTCCCGATTGTTATTGCTACCTAATCTGAAGGTAATGTCATGACCACAGCATTGGTCACTTATTTATCTTACCACAACCTTATGGCGACGTAATCTGAAGACATGATATGACCAAACATTGGGTCACTTCCCTACCTCCCCAAGACATCAAAGACACATCATTTTATTATGGTATTTAGGATGTGTATTTGTTAACACTAGGACAACTTTAACAAGTACGATTTCTGGACAAGGAAAAAATAAGTCCAAATAATATTGACGTTATCATCAGCGAAAAATGGCAACGATTCATATAGCTTCATATGGAAGGGGGGGGGGTGTATCTTTATTGCACAGTTAGAGAGGTTGGAGGGGTTATGGCATTAGAATATTGAACCTGCTTGATTGTTCACATGGCCCTAACAGCCACAAAATTACATTTAGGCAGAGAGGCAGGCAGCATGGCAAATGAAGTTGCCGGAAGTTCTTCTTTGATTGGCCTTGGGCACACAGGCACCCATTGATGTCGGAAGCTACCATTAGCACATTGAAAGTTATTGGAAAGCTTGTGGAAATACTGTTACTGCAGCCTTATCTAAATATTCACACTTAGTTTTGGTTTAAAGGTTTGCAGATTTCTTGACCAGAGAAGAAATACCTGGAATTCTCAAAGCACATACCAATAAGGTGGTCATTCCAACGTCAATCTACATTAGCCAGGCAAATATTTGGACTATGGACTGTTTTGACAATTTTACAGAACAACATTTTCAGTGAGCTCTGATTAGATTAGATTCAACTTTATTGTCATTGAACAGTACAAGTAAAGTACAACAAAATGCAGTATGCATCCAACCAGAAGTGCAAAAAAGAGCAGTTCAAAAGTGTTGTGCAGGGCAGTGTGTCAATGTACAGATGCTCCAAAGTATGGGCCTATAAATCAAGCGCAGTGTATGGATGTACAAATGGCATAGTTGGGTAATGTGCAATATAACAATGTACAAAGTGCAGTTGGCAGTACAAACAGAATGCATTAGTGCAAGGGTCAAATGAGGTGTCAAAGTGTAAATATGCAATAAGAAGTACAAACAGCAAATGGCAAGTAATGAATAAGGTAGCATGTGTAGAGCAGGAGGTAGTGGAGGAGGTAGGACTATTGTCGGGACAGAGTTCAGTAGGGTAACAGCAGCTGGGAAGAAACTGTTCCTAAGCCGGCTTGTGCGGGAATGAAGAGACCGGTACCGCTTGCCAGAAGGCAGAGGGGCAAACAGTTTGTGACTTGGGTGTGAGGGGTCCCTGATGATGCCTCGCGCTCTCCGCTGACAGAGGTCTTTGATGGCGGGGAGCTGGACACCAATGATGCGCTGGGTGGTTTTCACCAGTTTGTACCAAACTGTGGCACAGTTAGTCAGGATGCTATGGACCGTGCAGCGGTAAAAGTTTACCAGGATGTTTGTAGATAGGCCGGCCTTATTTAACTTCCTTAAAAAGTACAGGCGCTGTGGCGCCTTTTTTGTGTTTGCCATTACAACCAGTTGTACATGGTTGCTTAACAAAAACAAGACTTTTCCCATGGTTCCTTTTTTCCCAAGGATTATTCTTGATAGGCCTGCAGAAAGAAATTATGTCACTGCAGATGGGAGGAGGTATCTGTTTTTACACTAACATTGGCTAGTGTTCTGATGTGACAGTGATTCAAAAGCACTGTTCTCCTGATCTGGAATCATTCTATATAAACTGTAGACCAGGGGTCTCAAACCGGTTCCACGGAGGGCAGAGTGTCTGCAGATTTTCACTCTCACCTTGTACTTGATTGACTAATTATGTCACTGATTGGTTAGGTCTACCCTCATCTGGTTATTTAGGTCTGAACCTGGAAGCAATTTACAGGAAAAAACTAAAACCTGCAGACACTCGGCCCTCCGTGGAACCGGTTTGAGACCCCTGCTGTAGACCTTTCTACTCCCCCAGTGAGTTTGCTTCAATCAGGTCGGTGTTTACATTCCACCACAGGCCAACGTGCAGGAGGCACAGCGCATGCTCGCCGACCAGATATAACTAGGGAGTCAGGGATTGTGTGTGGAGCAGACAATCCCTGACTCCCTAGTTAATGTTCTTGGGAACTTTAACAGGGGAAATCTTAGTCATGAACTTCCCAAATGCAGACATTTAATTAAATGCCCGACCAGAGAGGAGAACATTCTAGATCATTGTTACAGTACAGTCAGCAGTGCCTGGCATGCTGACCACGTCATGGTCCACCTGATTCCTTCGTATAGACAGAAACTTAAGCTCTGTTAACCTGTTGTGAGGACATCAAAGCAGTGGAGCAGTGAGGCTGTGGAGGATCTTTGTGCATGCTTAGACTGTACTGACTGGTATGTTTTCAGGACTGCTTCCAACAGTCTGAATGAGTTCACAGAGGCTGTGAAGTCATACATCAGCTTCTGTGAGGACTGCTGTATACCATCATGCACCAGGGTGATTTATGACAATGACAAACCCTGGTTCACAGCATTTCAGCAAGGATGGAACCGCTAAGGATGGAAAAGCAGGAGGTGGGGATAAGGACACATTTAAAGAGTCAAAATAAGTTTTTGCAAGGCCGTTAAACAGGCTAAGCTACTGTATCTGAGAAATTAGAAGAACAAAGCTCAGCTAACGACTCTTCTTCTGTCTGGAGGGGCCTTAGACCGATCATCAACTAGAAGCCTAACGACTCTCGCCTGGCCAATGACCTGAACGAGTTCTACTGTTGTTTTGAAAGACGATGGGGCAGTCCTGACACCATCCCATGTGCCTCCATCCCCCAGCTCCAGCCCACCTCCCTCACCTGAGCGCGGGTGTGGGGCACTCCCAAACTGCCCACCCCAGGGGCCCCCTCCCCTCCTACCACAACGACAACTCTTTCTGTCCTGGAGAGGGACGTTAACAGACTATTTAATGGACAGAATCCCTGCAAAGCAGCTGGAACAGAATCTGTCTCTCCATCCACCCTGAAGTATTGTGCTGATCAGCTGTCTCCGGTGTTCACAGACATCTTAAACACCTCACTGGAGACATGCCATGTGCCAGCCTGCTTCAAGACCTCCACCATCATTCCTGTCCCCAAGAAACCAAGGATCACAGGATTTAATGACTACAGACCTGTTGGCCTGACCTCTGTGGTCATTTGAGCACCTTGTGCTGTCTTGCCTCAAAGCCATCATCGACTCCTTGCAGTTTGCTAACAGAGCCAACAGGTGTGTAGACGATGCAATTAACATGGCCCTTCATTTCATCCTCCAGCACCGGGACTCCTCAGGAACCTTTGCCAGGATCCTGTTTGTGGACTTCAGCTCTGCTTTTAACACAATCATTCCAGCTCTGAGGCAGGACAAGCTCTCCCACCTGCAGTTGGATCACTGACTTCCTGTGTGACAGGAGGCAGCGCATGAAGCTGGGGAAACATGTTTCCGATCCCCAGACCATCAGCACCGGATCCCCTCAAGGCTGCGTCCTTTCCCCTCTGCTCTTCTCCCTATACACCAACTGCTGCACCTCCAGTCATCAATCCGTCAAACTCCTGAATTTTCCGGAAGACACCACCCTCATTGGGCTTGTCTCTAGTGGGGATGAGACCGCCTAAAGGTGGAAGATTGACCACCTGATGAACTGGTGCAGACAGAACAATTTGGAGCTCAGCGCTCTGAAGACAGTGGAGATGGTTGTGGATTTTAGGAAGAACCCAGCCCAACCCACCCCCGTCACCCTGTGTGAATCCCCAGTCACTATTGCAGAGTCCTTCCGCTTCCTGGGCATGATGATCACCCAGGACCTCAAGTGGGAGCAAAACATCCCCTCTATTACCAAAAAAGCACAGCAGAGGAGGCACTTCCTGCGGCAGCTGAAGAAGATTAACCTGCCAAAGACAATGATGGTGCACTTCTACACAGCCATCATTGAGTCCATCCTCACCTCCTCCACCACCATCTGGAACGCTGCTGCCACTGCCAAGGACAAGGGCAGACTACTACGTATCATTAGATCTGCAGAGAAGGTGATTGACTGCAATCTGCCATCCCTCGAGGACCTGTACACTACCAGGACCCTGAGGCGCGCTGGAAAGATTGTGGCTGATCCCTCCCACCCTGGACACAAACTGTTTCAGCCACTCCCATGTGGCAGGAGACTGACATTGACACTCTCTGCCCCATAACGTAACTTAAATTCTACATAAGGCATTACATGAATGCACTTCTCTGGACTTCCTTCATGCACATTGCACTTTAACTTATTAAGTAAATGTTTGCACATTTTATAATTACTTTAAATACCTCATACTGTGTGTTTCTGTCATGCACCATAGCACCAAAGAAAAGTTTAGCTGGGTTTAGCTGGGTTTCTCAAGCTGTTGCCACATCAGTTCAGAAGTGAATAGTAATGTCTTCAATGCGTTATAATGTCCAGCAAACACTTACATTTACAGAAGAGAATTTCTGGTTGACAATGTAGCTGAAAACAAACTGCTCCACTCATTGAAATAATATGTTTCCATTGTTCTTCTTTAGAAATGTAGTTCTGGGGACCAAGAATAATATCAAAATTGAGAGATTTTCCAAAGTTACATAAATATAATACAAACTGACCACTTACAGTGAAGGAAAACATTTTTGATCCCCTACTGATTTTGTACATTTGCTCACTGACAAAGAAATTATCAGTCTATAATTTTAATGGTAGGTCTATTTGAACAGTGAGAGACATAATAACAAAAAATAAAATCCATAAAAACGCATTTCAAATAAGTTAGAAATTGATTCACATTTTACGTGTGTTTTGGGTCATTGTCATGCCCATCCACGACCCATTTTCAATGCCCTGAGGGAAGGAAGTTCTCACCCAAAATTTGACAGTACATGGTTCCAGCCATCAACATTTTGATGTGGTAAAGTTGTCCTGTCCCCTTAGCAACCCCCCCCCCCCAAAGCATAAAGTTTCCACCTCCATGTTTGACAGTGGGGATGGTGTTCTTGGGGTTATAGGCAGCATTCCACCTTCTCCAAACACTGTGAGTTCAATTGATGCCAAAGAGCTTGATTTTGGTCTCATCTGACCATAACACTTTCACCCAGTTCTCATCTGAATCATTTAGATGTTCATTGGCAAACTTCAGACGGGCCTGTACATGTACTTTGTTGAGCAGGGGGACCTTGTGGGCGGTACAGGATTTCAGTCCTTCACGGCGTAGTGTGTTACCAATTTTTTTCTTAGTGACTATGGTCCCAGCTGCCTTTAAATCAGGGGTCTCAAACCGGTTCCACGGAGGGCAGAGTGTCTACTGGTTTTCATTCTCACCTTGTACTTGATTGATTAATTATGTCACTGATGGGTTAAGTCTACCCTCATCTGGTTATTTAGGTCTGAAACTGGAACCAATTTACAGGAAAAAACTAAAACCTGCAGACACTCGGCCCTCCGTGGAACCGGTTTGAGACCCCTGCTTTAGATCATTGACAAGATCCTCCCGTGTAGTTCTGGGCTGATTCCTCACCATTCTCATGATAATTGATACTCTTGGATTGAGTCCCAGACCGAGGGAGATTTTGTGTTTCTTCCATTTGCGAATAATCGCACCAACTCTTGTAAACTTCTCACCAAGCTGCTTGGCGATGGTCTCGTGAGCCATTCCAGCCTTGTGTAAGTCTACAATCTAGTCCCGGACATCCTTGGATAGCTCTTTGGTCTTGGCCATGGTGCAGAGTTTGGAATCTGATTGATTTCTTCTGTGGACAGGTGTCTTTTATACAGGTGACAAACTGGGATTAGGAGTAGTCCCTTTAAAATACACCTGGAAGCCAGACATCTTGCTGATTGATAGGGGATCAAATACTTATTTCATTGAGTAAAATGCAAATCAATGTATAATTTATTTGAAATGCGTTTTTCTGGATTATTTGTTGTTATTCTGTATCTCACTGTTCAAATAAACCTACCGTTCTTCAATCTCCATAAACATAACTTGCTGGGACAGCATACCTCTGAATAAGAGGGAGACAGATACTGTAGTTCACAGTGTTTCAAAGCATCAGCTTGCCATTGGAGGCAGTGGAGGCCAGTGGAGGGAGATGAAAAGTGAATATCTGGGTTTCATACATGTGACTATCAATGAAACATCAGTTCTCAGTTCAATTGCCTGTATAAGTAGGGGTAGGGTAAATGTATTTAATTTTGTTGTTTGTCTTGTGTGTCTTATGCATATATGAACATTAAAGCTTGAAATTTCCACAACAAACTATAATTTCCAAAACAAACTATAAATACAACTCTTTTTCCCAGAATCCTCCAATGAACCACGCTGGCGTGACTCAACTGGACTCAACGCATAGTGTTTGTGAGTGTTTACGTTGGCGTTGGTGACGGTAGAAGCCCATAGAGAAGGTTAGAAGATGCCTCTTTATACATTTACCATTGTGGGACCTGAGGAAATGGATGTGCCGACGACTCTGTCTGTGCCTATGTTGAAATTTGCCATGGTTATATTGTCAAGAAAGTAAAAGTTCAAACTTCCCAACCATAGAACATTTTACACATTATAACAGATGCCGAGCTGCTACCAAAAGAAATTGACACATCATTTAAAAGGACAATCATTTCGGGCATACAATAAAAGTGGGTGTTAAAAGTTAATGAGTCATGATCAACTTTTAGGTTTTTTCTGTTAGCTGTTAAACCAACAATAACATTACAAGCAACTTAAAAATGAGGCTCCCTGCTGAAATGTACAGGTTTTTACTGGTGAGGCCAGAACTCAATCCTACCAAAACTAAACCTCTGTTAATTGGCTTTGGAAATTACAAACCTACCATCCCAGTGCTGAAGATTACCATACTTAATTTTGGTAATGGGGTAACTTAATAATTTAGTAACTTAATAAATTATAGGATAAACTCTGGAAGCATTTATATGATTTGTACATGTACTGTATATACAAGAAACATGTGATTGCAAAGAATGTTTAAAGATGCATTCTTGGATTTTTGGCCACTGGTTGAAAGTGTTCAGGCAAAAAGTGTTGTGATAAATAATGTTATATGTCATGAGGTGCCAATATGTGCCCCATGGCATCAAAACCCCAATGTTTCCAACTTGAAATATCATGGCTAACTAATGTCTGAGTGTTTCTAACTACCTAAATAATTAAGTTAGCATGCTAGCAAAGTAAATCCTTGATTTTACAACATATAGATTATGCACATATAAAACAACATATCACACATGTCATATATACGTACATTTGTTTTAATTAAATAATATTTTTTTCCCAGACAGAATTTGAATCATTATTTTCATCTATAATGTGACTTACTTATTTTTGTGTTTCATTTATTATATGTCCTGTATGTACCATTTGTCACCACACGCAAGTTCCCTCCCAGGAAAGAAGTTATTTGAATTAAATGGTATCATTCTTTACAAATTTACAGATTTTACATGAATCAGGAAGGATAAGCCAATAAAGCAAAATAGGCACTCATAGACTGGGTCAATTTAATTGATCAAGGTGAAAGTATAAATACATTTAAAGTCCAATCCACCTTACTACATTCAAATGTAGGATGTCTTCACTCCTGTGGCTGGTTTTTGTGCATATCATTTCGAGCTGCAGCTGACAGCAGCTATCTTGTAAGCATCTTGTTTCAGCCTATGCGACCCTTCAATCACATTACTTTTTTTACTTTACAGAGACATAGATCACCCCAGAAAACACAGCTACCCCTGCCACTCTTTCTTTGTTCAACTATGTGTCCTCAAACCCAGAGAATCTCTGGTTGATGGTGCAGTGGCACAGTTATTCTTAACTCTCCAAAGTAAAGATTCTCTTTCCACTCCCCTCTTTCCATTTCCTCATTTGAATTCCATGCTATCACGATCACTAACCCACTCTATCTTAACATTTTTGTTACCAATTGTCCACCATTAGGAATTAGAAAAGTTCCTAAATGACCTTGAAACTTTGCTAACTCAATTTCGTCCCAGATTTTAATGCATCTTCGCAATCTTTGTTCCCTCTCTACCTTTACTCTCAACACTTCTATTTTATCATCTCTCCCATATAAAAACGATGTTTTCCTCCTGCCTTCTGAGACCGTCTCCTCAACCCTACTGTCCTCTCTTTCCACTACCTCTGTCCCTTGGCCTCTCGGCCAGCCTGGCTTTCCCCTCATGCTCCAAAGCTGACTGACTCACTGAGCGTTAACAGAACAGGGCTGCAGGCTGCCAAGCGAAAGTGGAAGAAAACAAAACTTCCAGAGGACCTGTCATCCTTTAATTCGCTTCTCACTACCTTCTCTTCCTCTGCTCAAAAACAATTTATATCACTCTAAGAACCTTAGTGTGACATTCAACAAGGGCCTGGTATTCCCTGCAAACATCAAAGAAGCGATTCGCTTTTGTAAATTTATGCTGTAAAACATCTGTAAAATACCTTATAGTTCATCTTGTGTTCAACATGTGTACTTAAAGCACAATTGACTTTCGGTAGAACCTCACATTCGGTACAAGACCATGGTGCTTGCATATGGTGTAGCAAATGGAACCGCATCTCCCTACCTGCGGGCTATGCTTAAACCCTACAATCCTTCCTGTGCACTCCGATCTGCCACGTCATGACTTGGGGAGCTCCCAATCAGCCAAAGCAAAACATCTCTGTCTTAGCAAATCAGTGGTGGAACAAACATCCCCCTGAAGCCAGGACAGCAAAGTATTGAAAGGTGGCTGATAACCTATCCAACTTTTGATGGGTATCTTAAGTAACTTGTGTATACCTCCACCACCCAAGAAAAAAATAAAATGCACTTAACTTTGAGTTCTCTGGCACTGACTTTGACAACTAATGGCTTTGATGAAGTAACGAGTATTTATTACGATTGTTAGATGTTTGGTTTTCCAAGAGACGATGAATTAATTTATTGTCGTTCTCTGGATAAGAGCGTCTGCTAAATGACTAAAATGCAACATGTAAACCTGACATTTAGTGAAATGGCATATGGGATACTAGCCTAGATGCTTCTAGCCTTCTCTATGTTGCAGTCCAAGAGTTGTTGGTCAGTGTGTGCATTGCTGGGAGTGCCTCCAAAAATGCTAACAAATATTCGCTAAGATTCTGTTATTTTATTTGGGATTAAAGTTGAAGTAACTGAAGAGACTTACATTTCTAAAACCGTGAAGAATTATACAATTTTAAGGAAATATCCGTTTTGGGTGTTCGCCTTGACAATAGGGTTTTAAAGGCCTTTCGCTAACTCAATAGCTTGCTAGGTTAGCAAGCTAACACAGGAAATCCTCGAGCTAACGTATCTGCTGGACTCTGGGCCGAGGAAAAGACCTGGGTACCGATCGTAATCTTTTCTATAGGTAAACCACTCACATCTATTAACTAAATTGAGACAGTTCAACGTATGCACTCTAATGGTGGATATAAAACGTCTGACATCTTCCAGGGTTTCATTGACAGTTGGCAACAACTACTACTGTATAACGTTAACTACATAGCTAGGCTATACAGTGTTTATTAGCCATTTAGCAGGCAAGTTTGCAGTGTTTTGGTGTGATTTCTAAAGTGAAGTTAATTAGGTTTATCGTGTTTGCGAAATTACAATTCATCTAAGATTCGAAAATATGTCTCGACTTGCTATCAATCGAAAGTAATTTGCAGGTTGAAGTTTAGTTAACGTTGGATAACAACTATCTATTATCTAATCACGAGCAGGTTGACTTAAGTTCAGCGAAAGTCAGCAAAAGTCGTCGTAAGGTTGGAATGCTGCGCAAGGGGTTGTTTGGAACAGTAAGCACATACAACTGTTGATTTACACCATTCAGTAGCATTTATTATTTCCCGGATGAAGCCTCGCTGTCGACAGTGGATGTTGTCTGGATCTGCAGATTTTGTTTGTTCTTTTTGGCATTATTGATTAAGGCCAACACGTGAGCAGCTGCAGTTCATCGCTACAAACGAACTGATCTGCCTTTGTGCCAGACTGAGAAACGGCATAATGAATCGTTATCTGCCAGTTGCGCGACAGCATTTCTTGGGCGCCTTAGCCAATACAAGTGTTGTGGTAAAGTCCATAAGCGCAATAGTTCTTCTCCTGTACCTTCTCTCATGGGCAGTAGACACCACATATGCCCTGGGGGTGACGCCTGGCTACCTTTTTCCTCCTAACTTTTGGATCTGGTCTCTGGTGACCCATGCTGTGGTGGAGCAGCATGTCTGGGGAGTGGCAGCCAACGTGGGGACTGTCATGGCCTGTGGCCGGCTGTTGGAGCCTCTGTGGGGAGCGTTGGAGTTACTCATATTCTTTGCTGTGGTCAATATCTCTGCAGGCCTCTTAGCAGGCCTATGCTACCTACTCACGTACGTCGCCACCTTTGACCTGGACTACCTGTTTGCGGTACGCATCCACGGGGCACCAGCCTTCCTCGGGGGGGTGTTGGTGGCTCTCAAGCAGACCATGGGGGACACCACGGTGCTGCGGGTTCCCCAGGTGAGGCTTAAAGCGGCCCCGGCACTGGTCCTTCTCTGCATGGCCCTGCTTCGTGTTTCAAGCCTGCTGGAGACTGCTGCCCCACTGGCAGCCTACAGCTTTGGCGCCCTGACGGGCTGGGTTTACCTACGTTTCTACCAGAGGCACAGCCGGGGCCGTGGGGACATGTCAGACCACTTTGCCTTTGCCTCGTTCTTTCCTGAAGCAGTGCAGCCCGTGGTCGGAATGCTAGCAGGCTTGGTGCATGCGGCCCTGGTGAAAATGAAGGTGTGCCGGAAAATGGTGAAGCGCTATGACGTGGGGGCTCCTTCCTCTATCACCATCAGTTTGCCGGGGACTGACCCCCAGGATGCGGAAAGGAGAAGGTGAGTGCTTGTAGAGCTCGA
Organism: Novumbra hubbsi; assembly: GCA_016801125.1. Lineage (NCBI taxonomy): Eukaryota > Metazoa > Chordata > Actinopteri > Esociformes > Umbridae > Novumbra > Novumbra hubbsi. Next base: position 39,682 of record JACXGK010001091.1, on the reverse strand, counting down.
AATACACTGTATCCATTGTTTATCTCAGTCTTCATTTTGTGGTTGACACACTTGCAAGCTCTCATGCAAAGATGACATCACCTCCATTACGTATCACATTGCACTTCACCTGGGGAGAATCATTGGCTGTTTGTAAGGGTCATCACTACCGTGATGAATTGCATTTATGTGCACAGCCTTGCATTTTTCTTCTCAGAACAGGCAGACATGTTCTTGTAACTGTGTCTTTGTGATTTTCTTACAGACAGTTGGCGCTGAAGGCTCTGAACGAGCGATTGAAAAAGGTGGAGGACCAGTCGGCATGGCCGAGCATGGACGATGAAGAGGATGACGAAGAAGATGAGGTCCGGACCGATACTCCTCTGCTCTCGGGGCAGGAAAGAGCCTCGCCAGGAGCAGGGTCTAGTGGCTCGCAGAACACCACAGGACAGGAGTCCAGCATCATCAGCTTTGAGGATGCCCCCTCACGCTCATAACAGAAAACTGTTACACACTCAACCGTATTCACTTTTGACTGGCACACATACTACAGTGGCTACACCCACATGCACGCCCTTCCAGTTCATTTTACACATTGTCAAGGTTGTCAGTCTATTTGTTTAATGCTCTCAGACTCTCCAACGTTGTAAACAGATACCATCGTGAAAAAATTGCCCTCCCTGCCCCTCCTGCCTATGTCCATTGAATAGTCAATGCTGTGTGCTACCACATTGGATTTGATCTACCGCTTCACATCTTTCCTGAATAAACTTTTGACTGGGTGTACAAAGTATTTTGTAAAGCTCTATAGACCCAAAACATCTGCTGCTCGTCTGACTTCCAGACCTTATGACTGAGACACTAAGACTGGAGCAGAGACTCTTGGCAAACACCCTATCTGTTGCTGTGTGTTATCCTTGTCCTAGAGCAAGTTTTCAGCAGACAGTCTTTCAGTGGTTTTCTAGGTCATCCTTTTATGGTTATGTGTGTTAAGTCATCAAGGTCTTTCCTCTCACCATCAACGAAAGATGAGTTTAGATTTATCTCCCCAGCTGTTTTACTGCTTATTTTTTTTAATATTACCAACATTTATGGGAAACATGATAATTGGACAACTGGCTTTGTGGATGATGTATTTCCATTTTGTGATGCTTATAGGACATAACTGAGAGAAAATCTGTTTCATCATGGACATTTCCTTTTATGGCATCTGCCATTCAGTTAAAAGGGGGTACTTCAACTTAACTGGAGGGAGCGGTCAGTTAATTACACTACAATGTGCTGATTTATGAATTTTAATGACACATCCCTTTGGGGTTGCGTGGACTGTACAGGAAACGAGACAACACACTCCACTCCAGCATGTCTATTGCCTTTGCCCTGTGCAGTGGATGCCCAAAAGTGAAACATTTCACAGGCAAACAAAGCGAAGATGCATTCTGTTCACTTGAACATTTATAGAACAATTTGTTCTAAAAAAAAACAAACAGCTTTACACAGTAATCTTCAATTGACTTTGAAGGGTGTTTAGGTGTGGATTGGTGCAACAGTTGAATTCTGTTAGTCCGAATGAACATACCTAAAACCTGTTTATTTGTGGAATTTAAGTTATGCCTGCCTCATTACTCCCTTGCAAGTGAGTCTACGTAGCTATTGATTGGTTGAGCTGAAATTGCCTACAATGCATCAGGATCACTGCTTTTGCCTTGGGCACACCACCTTCAAAATGATAAGCCAAGAGAGTAGTAGCAAGTTGGTTCCATTCTCTGCGAGTAGTTCACTTTTTGTTCTAGGTTCACATGAATTAGCCTATAAAAAAAACGATTTCGCATCTGAGTCTGTAACTCAGTTGAGTGTATGAAGGGGACTTGCTCTAATTTTTATTATTTTCACTAGAGAAAGTGAAAAATGGATTAGGAACTAAAAACTGGGTGATTGGAAGCATGTATTTTGGGGACAGTGTCCATGTGGCGTTCCTCAACCCAAAACGAGCCCTTCCCATTGATGTCCAATTAAACATTCCCAAATTTAAAGAAAACTATGAATTGTAGTTATGAGTCCCCTATAGCTCGTTCCGCTTTACCAGAACTAAGTTACTATAGAGGAACCGGGTACCAAAATTGGCCTGGCCCAGGTAATAATATTTAGGGGGTGTGTCTTTAAGTGTGCGATCTAGTTTCCTGTACTGTTGCTGGTTGATTTACGAATTCTTTAATCCCAGTGTTTCAAATTCAAGGGTGGATTACTTGTGTGGTACCATAGCCAATATACATGGGTTTGGGGTTGTCTTTGTTCAGACTGCTTATTTGAGATCTGCCAAAATTGTCTGATTTTCTGCCCAGCAAATGTGGTTATTGTGTGATTTAGGTGTATGAATGTGTGTCAGGGAGATACTAGATGTTTTAATGTACACAGTGGTTTCCTGACTTTTTAGGGCAACTTGTCCCAACTAAATTTCAGCAGCTTGTGACAATAACAACAATGCAGCTAATGCCGTTTTGACAGGCTATTTTCCCAAGGAACATATTGTCGATCTATAGTTTTTTTACTTTCTGATTTGTCTTTTTTTGCCCCCTATTTATTTCTTCTATCTCTGCATATTGATGAAGATAAGTACTGCACTCATAATCTATAACTCACTTACTGTTTTTGAGGTTTGATTATGCTAATTTACTGTACATGTTTGTGTGGATCAGAATGTTTGGGTATGGTAAATGATGTCAAAATACTGATACATTTCTGTTTAATTTGTTGGTGAAGGTGACTCAAAGCTTGTTTTATCAGATTTGTTTGTGGAAAGGAAAATTCCTTTGGATTTCCACTAATGTGTTTCCCTTTCTTTGTACTGTCGCCATTGCAGACTCCTTTCATTAGTTCAGATAGTTCTTTATCTATATGAAATAAAATACAATTGTATGACATTTATCTTTGAATTGTCTTTATGTTGCAGTAGTATATGCACAATTAAATCAGCAATATGTACGATTTTTACTTTACTACTGGATTAAAAACAAGCAAAAATTAAGTATATCACTTTACATTGACTTGTTATGTCTTTCCCACCCAAAACCACTCTGGACTAGCTAGTACAGTTCCGGTCTTGTTCAGTTAGGGAAGGACGAGATAACGCCATGTTATTGTTTAGGGGCAGGATTCTACACAAGCAGATATGAATTCAGGCTGATGCTTGTTTAACCCCCATTATGCCGATAGATGGTGCTGTATGCACAGTATGCTACTTTACTATTTGATTTTGAAAGTACTGTGGCAGTTAAGAATAAAAACAATAACTTTTCTAGCTAGACAATTTGAGATTAAAAGCTGTGAACATAATTACAATTTGGAAGAAAGGAACAACCACTCCTTGTCGCTTCTTCAGTGATTTTCTTTATGTTTCTGGAAAAGTTTCGTAATTATTTACCCCGATATTGTGGGGAAAAAAACGCTTCCTTGAAACCGACTCAAACAGAAGTAGCAGAAATTCTTTACTAAGGCAACGTGCACACGCAGGCGTGGCTCACGCTCGTTCCCGCCACCCCTCCCCCTAGCCTCTTGCGCGTACACGGTAAGTCATTCATTGTATCGGTGTCGAGTTGAAACGGGGTTTTTCAGCGAAGTAACAGTCGTTTGAAAAGACTACTAGCCGTCTAAACAACAGGTAAAACGATTTTCTAAACGCTTTTCTACTTAAACTAAATACTAGTATGACTTAACCGATGCAGTATAATGGGAGGATATATTGTTAAGGAGGGAAGTTATCCCGGCCTCAACGTCGCCTGTTTCCCGTTTTTAATCGAGCTGAGCGAGGTCCTTGATAACTTCCGCACTGACCCAACTTGCTAGCTAGCTAGCAAGCGTAAGTAAACTGGTGGAATATGTTTTTGGTTTATCAGAAAACCGCCGAATCGCGGCCCATACTGTAAGACTAGTTCGCTGTCAGTATTAACTTTTACATTCGCTGTGTAAACGTTGTTGTAGGAAACATTTGGCTAACTAGGTACTCTAGTACTCTTGTTTTTGGCATGGAACGCAGGAAAAGTTAGATGAGTTCAATAGAATTGTACATGTTGTCATTTGCTTTCTTCTAGCTGTAAGGTGTCTAACTATAGCATAGGGATCATACAAATATATATATAATCCAACAAACGTCATGTAATCGATTGCAGTAGCCAACAACACGGCTATAGTCTTACCTGATCCTGCACAGTGTAGCTAGCTAACGTGATTGTAATTGTATAAATACATACACGTCTGTGTCCTGTTAAGTATTTTACCTGCTATAAATAACGTTTACGCAACTGTAATATCTACATTAACTACTTTAGCTAGTAGTTTTTATGCATCTGCGTGTACAGTTAATGCAACCTTGTAAGCATGCTTTAATGTTGCGGTACCGTGTATGTTTATTCGGACCTGTTTGTTTTGCTCGGCAGACTAGTGCTTGTATCAGTATTTCTAGTGAACATTAGTGACGCTGCATTTGTATTTTGGTAGGGGGCTTGGGTTGACCATTTTCCGTGAACTTTTTTTTTGAAGTAATGAACGACCTGGCATACTATTGATTTATTATTGGAGGCCCATCTAAAATAGGTAATATAAGCGAAGTGAGTTTATTTGATCGGGCGGTCCTTCAATTGCCGGCAACAGCCATCTGTTGATGCGTTGACGCCATCTTAATGAACATCTGAACCAACCAACCTACATTCAAAATAGTTCGTAGCTAACCATAGTAGCTACTTCAATTAATTCTCATTTAAAATGTGTTTTAATCCAATTGTCATGCTTTGGACTGCTTTTGTGAAATTCAATTTACCCCACCAATTATAGCAATAGAACCCTATATCGAAATCAATATTGTTTTTGTATTTATAGCGCTATTATTTCCCGGTGTCAGTGCTTTACTATTCAAACCACAAAATTGTATTACTATTTGATTCGACCCAAAATGAAGGACCATAACCAGTTACTCTAATTTCCTCCAGTCTAATAATACATTGGTTGGGTTTTCCATCAATTGAATAGGTGGGTTGGGTTTTCCATTACACCATTGAATACACCATTAATTGTGGGTTCCTGCAATAAATGTTACCCTGATTTGCAATCCAATCACTAAATGTACTCTATAAATTGCTGTAATGGAAGACACAGTTATTGGTAGAATAACATATTCAAGTGTCCTAAGGCATTCATCCTATATGCTACATGGCGCTAATGCTTTGCTGCTACAAATTTCAATTGTGTTCACCCGTTGGCCTAAATGCAAAGCTCTAAATAACAGCCTCCTTGTTTTTAAACATGATAGTGGCTGCATTAAGAAGTGGGTATGTTGAGCTAAACCTACTTTAGACAAGATTCTGGGAGAGAATTGTACTTTCACAAGGTCTGTAAATAGCAACAAAATGTCAAATCTACACTGGAGCCTTACGCATTTTGGAAAGATGGGCCGGGTTAGCATTTTGTTTATGTCTGTGAATCCAGGGCATATAAGGACACTGACAACCTAGCAGGTTAAAGTTCCAAATAAACTCTCCCTCTTTTGTTTCCCTTTGTTTTTCCTTAATAAGCCTTACTACTTCTCTCTTCTTAGGCATGGCAGCAATTCGCAAGAAGCTGGTGATTGTGGGAGATGGTGCTTGTGGGAAGACATGTCTGTTGATAGTCTTCAGTAAAGACCAGTTCCCTGAGGTCTACGTACCCACTGTCTTTGAGAACTATGTGGCTGACATTGAGGTGGACAGCAAGCAGGTAATAAAACACAAACAACCACTTTGTGCCATTTCTCAGTGGAAGATGTTGAACCAGGTTTGGTTATATAATGAGCTACAAGTCTAATATCTTACATTTTCAACATGGCTTCAATTATGTTGACTATTATTGTACTAGCTATTTGGGCTTGAGCTACATGTATGGTACATGTTTCATCAGTTGATGAGTGAGTAATAGATACACCAGACTGGTGGCACATATGCTGACTAATTCTTTAAATGAAAATAACATACATTTTTGTAATGTATGTCTTTTGGCACTTTAAGGTAAAGGATAATATCACTTTTTTTTGCCACTTGATGTCAGGCGGTTATCTACCCTGAAAGTCTATGGGCCAATAGATAGTGATCACTGTTTTGCAAACGACAGCTAAATTTTGCCAATACTACTAAAAACAACACTGGATGTTATGAAATTAGCATGTTTGTTTTTATGTCCAAACACATTTAATTTGAGACCAAATATGTAGTAGATTTTAGCTATTTTTGTGAATGTTTGTAAAACTTGTTAACATGCCACAGTTTTATCTAGCAATAGCTAAACTTACATGATTAAATAAAACCGTACCATAGATTAGGTTCTCTTGGCCATATACTATTTCCAAGGAATCAGCTAACACTAAGTTGTAAAATATATATATATATATATATATATATCTTTTTTTAATTACCCTTGAAATATTTGAGGGGTGTTAACTCCCCATGGGGCGTGGCCTCAATCAAGCTTCGCTAGAAATCTGGGACATTCAGTCTAGTTTGTATTGCCTAAACCTATTTTGCTTTGTGGTCTGTCATTTACTTTTTCATTTAGTTACTTGCCATTGTCACGTAAGTTATTTTAGACGGACACAAATGCATAGTTATCCTTATTTCACTTATTCTTTTGTAATAAATCAAGAATTTGCTTTATATCCTAATGCATCTGCCGGTGGTTTGTTTGCCTGACACTGATTTTTTTGATTTTTAATTTTTTAATCTGACTTTGTGTACTTAGAAAAAATTGATTAATACAACAGGGGAGTTAAGATTGTTCCATATTATTCTGTTTGGACATGGTTACTGTAATAAACCTTTCAGGTTAGCCCGGTAAAATCTTGAACAAGGTCTAAGTACTGTGCTGTTGTTGAAGAAATATTTTTGTCTCTGATTTCCATTGGTACACTGGCTAACCAGCAATGGTTAATAAAAGGGTCTAAAAGCAAAGTTGGTTAAAATGGCATCATCTATTACTCTGAAAACTGGATGCATTCTGAGGGGTGGCTGGTAGCATTGGACCTGTAAACAGAAAGGTTGATAGCTTCAAGGTGAGCGGTGCAGTTAACCTGAATTACTCCCGGGATGTTTCTGTAAATGACAGTGTATTCTCAGACAACTTCCTGGTTAAATAAGGGTACACACTTCTGATGGTGGCTGTTGACATGTGTCATAACAGGGTCCCATTGTTACCTTTTTGTCACTGTTCCTTTGAGCGAATTGGCCAGTAGAATGGCCCAGTAGTTGTATAGGTGTTACATGTATTGTGGTCATGCAGGGCCTGTAGTTGGCAATAACTGTAACATCAAAATAGCTGAAAATACATGTTGTAATGACTTACATTGCTCAAATATTATACACATAACGTGTGTACACATTACTTGCATGTTTATTGTTTTGATGTCTTATTATAGAATGTTGCCCCTTTATGACCGCTGTGTTCCAAGATTACTACGGCATGTTTAGTTTTGTCACATTTCTTTAATACACTTAGTTTTTGGATTGATAGGTGCTTCTTTTTGCTTAGGACAGCTTGTGTATATTTTGTGATTAAACCAAAGTCTGTAACCTATTGCATAAAGATCTTACTTGTTGCTCATGGGAGCACGGTGGAGTTGGAGTGAGTTTTCTATGATGCAAAAATTAGATACGGTTACTAGTCCAGTGACTATATGCATCCATGGGCCTGGCATGCTTCTGCTGGCCGGGACCATTTGTCCCCTGGTTAACTGTTTATTTATTTAATGCTCTGGTAAATTTAAGGTTTATTTAAATTGTCACAAGGTTGTTAATAAACCCAGTCACTACCTGCTGGCATGCACTCACGCTTTGACAAAATGTGTTTTGGGGAGGTAATCTGATCAGCACTTGATACTTGCTCATCATGGCCATAACAGGATAGCAGGAAATCAATCAAGATTAATATAGGAAATGTTTCATTTAGCTCATATTGCCTTCATTTGAAAACAACTATGTATCACACGTAAGTTGGTTGATCAAGTAGATAAACAGTGGTGGTTGTCTACTTTGTACTAGGTGGAGTTGGCTCTGTGGGATACAGCCGGCCAAGAAGACTACGACAGGCTTCGCCCCCTCTCCTACCCTGACACTGATGTCATTCTCATGTGCTTTTCCATTGACAGCCCCGACAGCTTGGGTGAGCTTGCTCATTTTTATCATCCCAACACCTCATAGGCTTTAGAAATGAGGACTTTTCACTTCACCATATGTTGTTAGAGATTGCTGGCCTAATATATTACTACATCAGTGTATGCTTGTGCCTTTCTGACTTCTAGTCTTTTGCTTCTTTATAGAAAACATTCCCGAAAAATGGACTCCGGAGGTCAAACACTTCTGTCCCAACGTTCCCATCATCCTTGTGGGCAACAAGAAGGACCTGCGCAACGACGAACACACACGCCGTGAGCTGGCCAAAATGAAACAGGTACGCAGAAATGACACCGATACAGTATTTCCGTCTTTACTGCTAATTTTCAGGTAATAATATAAATAGGGTGAAGGGCCATGTTGACACAAAGATTTAAGGAAAACTCCCACTAAGCCTTGACTATTAATTGTATCCAGTGTAGCAGGTTATCTCCGTTCTATGGTCAGTGTTTTGGTTGTGCTTACAATGTCCCTGTACTCTGTAGGAGCCAGTGAAGCCAGAGGAGGGCCGTGACATGGCTAACAGGATTGGAGCTTTTGGCTACATGGAGTGCTCAGCCAAGACGAAGGATGGAGTGCGGGAGGTGTTTGAGATGGCTACCAGAGCAGCGCTACAAGCCCGGAAGGGAAAGAAGAGCAATAAATGTCTCCTGCTGTAGACTGCATGACTGGACTCTGCCCCTTTTCCAAGGGCTCTGACAAGTGTGTGGAGAGATGAAAGGGGTCAGAGAAGCACCCGTTTACATCCAACTAAACTCTGACCCCTCCTCCTACCACTACTCACCCACCAGCCAGTCGCTGGAGCTCGCCTATTTGCTTTGGGAGACTATCCCAGATTTTTACTTTTTATTTTACTCATCTTATGTTTTTTTGTTTTTTAAAGTTATGGAAAACATTTATCAGTATTTAAAATTGGATGTGAGGGGAGAACCTGGGACTGCTTTTTGTTTTAAAATGCTTTACCTTGATATTTGTGGTGTTATTACCATCTTCCACCTGCCAAATGCTGTCGTTGGGGCGGGTAGGCCCTGGACTGCCAGTCAAGTGCTCTGCCTGCCTGGCCTCCGTCTGCTGGCTGCTTTCTGTTTATTTGTTTGTTTGGAACACAAACAGGGCTGATAACTGCTTTAAGTCGTAGTCTCTTATGTAAAACTATTTTTGGATGTGAAGTAAGTGTTGAAACAAATAAACAGGAAAACATGCTGTATGCAAATTGTAAATAAAAGACGTGCGTATATTCAAATGTACACACACGTACATGACTGGAAACTGTATTTGTAAACTAGCCTTGGGTACATTGTGTAATAAATTACTTTCTATAACACATTTCCTTTTTTGTGGTGAAGGAATTGAATGGCTACATTTTGATTTGTTGAGTTTTTTGCTCTAACGTTCAAGACAGGTCTGAAATGATAAACGCTAGCATCACTTGATAATGACTCTAATATGGTATGACTACTTTATTAGGTAGTCATACCATATCATCAGCAGTTGTTATAAAAAAAATAACATACTCAGCCTAAACCCCCAAAAAGCAAGAAATGCGGACGTGTGGCATACAGGGTAAAGTATTGGTGGCCAGTTTCAAGTCCCTCGTTAACTACTGGAAGAAACAAAACTAACTGTAGGAGAAAGTTGAATGGTAACGACTGCATTATTATCAACCACGAAAATGTCGGATTGCACAACGGTACTGTTTAACAGTAACCGTTACAGCACCGTAGGCATAATATAGGATACCTATTCAATACATAAAACAAAACGTAGCCAATGAACGCAAAACGATACGAACGTAAATATGTTCACCTAATGGTACGGGACACTTGTGCTATGAATGATAAGTATATAAAATTGCCTTTTTCTTTGTCTACCCCCTCACGTTGTTATCCGGCTAATAAATTAGTTTAATATATCACTCTGCCTTCAAGGCTTCAACATCTGACATTGCTGCTAAAAAGGAAGGAAATCCGTAATGAAACCGACACCCTCAGCAGGCACCATCCATCTCGTGAAAGACCCATGTATTGCACAGCGGCGCTCTTATGCAATGCTTGAAAAGACCGCTGACGCCGGGCTGGAGCGGGTAAATCTGAAAAAGCCTACGCTTGCCATGTCCTCATTCTCGGCCTGTTTTTCCCTCGTCCTGCAGTAACCGATGCCACATTTGTATTGAGCAGTGAGTGATGTGCGAATCATAAACGATTCTTTCTTTTTGAAAGGATATTTTCACCGAATTGGGTGTACTGAAGGACTGCTCTAGGTGATGGATTCACGTGAATCACTTTTGGGCGAGAGAAAACAATTTAGACTGCGGTGAAGTCGGAATGGAAACTCTTTCAACAAATAAGTTGTCTAGATGCCCTGAATAGGAAGCAAATATGTATGCCTGCTCCTAGTTTTATTACCGTTTTGAAAAACATTTATCAGATTATATACATGATTAAACATTTAGGATGCATAGCTGTTATTACATTAGTCAGCATTTTTTAATTTATTTTATTTAAGCTTACCTAATTAGCATGGAACGTGTCATTCCTAAATATTGAAGTCTCTAACAGAACATTTTCAACCAGTTCTGTAACAGGTGGTTTAATGGGCAGGGCCAAACATTGAACCAAGCATGCACAATTAGATAACTGTTGTATTGCTGTGGTTCATTACAGCCTACTACATTTGCCAGTAATATTAATTTCTGAAGACATTAGGGTCGGTGCTATTACAGTTTACAATAAGGTCCCATCATGAGATTGAATTAAGCGGCTGGACACATTTTTATAAAATCAGTGATTCAAAATTTGAGAATATTTTGAAATAACTACTGAATGATTCAGTTCACTGTATTGAACTGATTCAGAATGTCCATCACTAGCAGTAGCTTACTGTGCAAGCTAACTGCTGGTTTATATACCCGGCTATTTTTAGTCTCCATGGGTGAAACTATTTTTAACCAATAATGAGCTCATTTTTCTCTCAGCCGTCCAATGAGAGAGGGAGAACAATTGGAGGCGGGTTACAAAATGATAGGCTTATTTTCCTTCTCTTCGACGGAAATTGACCAGTTAGACAACTTCTGCTGTTTCTAGGAAACGCGGCATACGGGGCATTTGCATTTGTTGTTTCTTCGGGTCAAAACGCGATGTCTCATGGGTAAATTGTAATTGGCTGACTCATACAAATAAAAATGTCAGTTTTGGTGGGTCGTTTACTATTTACCCATGATAAATTTAAGCAATAAGACAAAAGTAGGTGTGGTATATGTCATATACACCACTCTTAAGAGCTATTTTTACGCACAACCCAGGCATCAATTCTAGTCGAACAAAATTATGCAACATTTTATTTTGAACGTACCAAAAACGTGTTTGTAGATGCTCTACAGCAGTTTCTCATCTGGGGGTGATGAAAGGACGACATGGGGCTATTTTGATGAGGGGGGCATGGAGCTGATGTAGGAGGGTGTTTGTATTAGCTCAAGTTTACACCGAAGATTAACGTCAATAGGAGTTTTAACCATAGAAGTTTTGAAATACTTGCAAAAAACTGTGGTCAGGAAAAACTCAGGAAAATGGACGCTCTTTTTCTTGGTATTACTCGTGGAAGAATTTATTTCTCTTAAAAGTGATACATTCTCTGAGGGATATATTGTGAACACCTCATTATCACAGTTTCCCCTGAAAGCTATTTAGCATCCAGGATCCACATTTAAACACTATTCAATACAACAAGTGGCTTTGTTGACATGGCTGCAATAAAACGTTGCCAAAGCATATGAACACAAACTAGCCTATACAATAAAACACGAACAATATTTTACAACCAGACACCTGCCACCTGACAAAGTGTATCACAGCAACACAATGAACCTGCACAGATTCAGCTTAGACACTACTGTAACTTTTCTCTGCAGCGTTATAAATTGGTCTTGTGGTAAACGTTAACGTCTTTATTATTAAACATGAACATAATTCATCTTCAGTCAGTCTATGAATAAAATAAAATGTAAAAACATGGAACATGTTTCCGATACATGGATTTATGTAAATAAAAGTAATTGAAAAGTATTAATTTGTCTTATTTCCTATTTTAAACATGTGTGCTAGCATTGTAAAGTGGTGACGCAAAAAAAGAAGCGCTTTTAGCTCTGGTCCGCGGCATTCATTATGTTAGATGTCAACAAGACACTTGTGACGGTTGGTTGCTTTCCTCCCAACACTAGCTACATAGTAGAGATTGACCGCTAATCTTCCCGCAGGTAGCATGGGAAAGCGCAAGTTAGTGTAACTCAGAAGTGGTTGAACAACAGCAACTTAGTTTCATGGTTGGAAACGAAGCAGACTGTGTTTTTTGCAATACGTTCTTCAAACGTGGCACAATAGAAACTACATTTGTGGAATCCCATATGAAGAGTGAGAAATGCAAAAACAACAAAATGCTGCGAAAAGCTTTCAACAAACGCCCGGTATTTATCAGTTCTGTTGGTTGTATCACAGATATAGACTGTCCGACGAAGTACAGCCGGTTACTGTATTTTTAGCAGTAGGCTTCCTGCTCTAACAACGGTGGGTACATCAGTCGATGTAATCATGTATAATTTGGATGGAGTGTTGTAGTGGTAATGGTCTTAAATAACTTGATTTAAAATGGTATACAAAAACAAAACATATCAGAAAAATGTCACAGAACCAAAAAACATAGTTAGTTATGGCTTTTTTACGTTCTCAAACTAATCCACAACTTCCAATGAGTTTATAGTGTGAACAAGTTTTTTCAAGTGAGGCAATAAAAACCTCACGCCTTGTTTAATTTAGATTTAAATGTTAAATGGCTAACTGTTTCTGATTGGCTGCTGTAATTAAAGTTTGAATTTCGAGCCGATCTGAGTAGCTGCTGTTACCTAATTGAAGTTGAATGTCACATTAAACAGTTACATTTGTTTAAACACCTTTAGGTATCATTTCTATTCAAATGGCATTTTTGTTCCCTGAGAAACACTTCTGTGGTTTGTAATTCAATCATTCGTTTTTTAATGATTTTGGATTATAACAATAGTAACATAAATAATAATCATAACAATAATACAAATAATAATAATTCATATTCATGGAAATTAGCCTACATCTTATTTGATTGGGGGCGTTAACCCTTAAAGGTCTAAGGCAGGGGTGTCAAACCGGTTCCACGGAGGGCCGAGTGTCTGCAGGTTTTGGTTTTCTCCTGTTAATTGGTTCCCAGTTCAGACCTAAACAACCAGGTGAGGGTAGACCTAACCAATTAGTGACATAATTAATCAATCAAGTACAAGGTGAGAGTGAAAACCTGCAGACACTCGGCCCCCCGTGGAACCGGTTTGACACC
>JACXGK010001091.1:0-18085 GCA_016801125.1 Novumbra hubbsi | reverse complement strand
TTAAAATATGATGGATGAATTCTGATTATTGTGTGATGATTGTGTGCCATTGAGGGTCGTGCTGGATTGTCTTTTGATTGTATTTTACTTTCTTCTAAAATTCTGATCTTTTAAAAAAGCATTGATACTTGGTTGTATTTTATCTGTCTTCTAAAAGAGAAAAACTATTTATTTTAATTAAAAATCGGGATCTGTATGGCGGTTGGATCTTTCTTATCTGTGTGTGGGATATATGATTGTGCATAATGTGTTTAGGATTGTTATTCCATGCTTGAGATATTTAAGGATGTCCATCTGCCCGTAACGCAACAATAATCAATCCCAGTAAAGAGTCACTGTCCAATCATGATGGGCTGGAATAACGTACGGTAAAGCTCCCAGACGTCACACTATGTACAAATGCACATAAAGTTCAAGGCTGAAACATCCAAGACCTAGCCAGTACAAAGGGAAGTTATGCCTCCGAAGGGACGATGAAGAGGTCTACACTTTGATTCGTTGCCGCATACTGGTCCACGTTACGGGGAGAAAGCGCCTGTGGGAAGAACTGCAGGGGAGTGTCTGTGGGAGTGCCTGTTTCAGTATGATGGTGTCACTGATGCATAGACAGACGAACTCACAGAGGAAACACAATGAGCCGGCCATTTCCCTCCATCCCTGTAGGACTGATAGCCGACAGCCAGTTCCTCCGTATCAATGGGTCAGATCTGAATCCAGATCAGATCCTGGAAGTCCACGTGTGAGCGAGTCGGTCTTAACCCCACCGTGGCTGATTAAGGCCTCAGCCTGCTGCCCAATCCTGCTCTCTCCAACCCTCTTAGCCTTAATGACTCAATTATCCCAGTTATTCAGTCAGACTTCATGTCGGCCAGCCAGCAATGGACTTAACCTGCCTGCCACCCCCACTGTTAATGACTCAATTATCCCCGTCGCTTGTAGACTCGGGCCCTGATTTCCCAAATGATAAATGACAGCTGGAGATCGGGCTTGTGCCCCCCACGTACACAAAAGGAACATTTTACCACTACGGATTATGCACACAAAAAAGGTTAACGCATCAATCCTGGCGAACTAAGCCATGTGAACGCTTTGAAATGGCACACAAGGTTTCTAGAGGAGCCATGGCCTGACTGTGATCGACTTGGCAGACTTTGCTGGTCTCCTGTTCTGCCGTTGACCCACGATAGCATATTGTTACCAGGATCAATTATATTGACTCCCTCAATTAAGAGGATGAAACATTCTAATTTCATTGGAGAGCAGGCTGGTGTCCCTCCTTAACGACATCCAATGGCAGATGGCATTTCTGCAGCCTTCAACTGAAGGTGGGCAGTAACGCTCAGGCACAGAGCCAGCCTTTGCCAAACAAATAATTATAACATAATACCTGGAGACGCAGAAAGGTGAAAGGGCACTTGTGCCTGGTGGAGCAGTGAAAGAGTCCAGATGCGGGGAGTGTGTTTGTCCATTTCCCAGGCATCTCCAGGCCTGCCTTTCTAATTGCACTGTAATTGTCGAAGTGATAACCCCATTTCCACAGGAAATGTGGCCAGGTTTCCTCATCTCTCTAGTGGCGCACCGAACAAAGTCTTCCCTCTGGGAACTGGGAACCAGACAACTCTGCTCTGGGGCTTCCCATGTACAGAAAAGGGTAGACTAACTAACTCAGACACAAAGACAGACTTGCGCTCAGACACACACGAAAAATAAACACATCCACACACACATGCGCGTGTATTCATACGCATGCACGCATACACACAGACAGACAAGCAATCCCCCTGATGATAACAAGAAATGTTAATGAATGGAGATTAATGATAAATACTCTGCTGACTGATAGAAAGGATTCTTAGGAGCAGTGGAAAGGAGGAAATGAACCAGCTGTCTTGAAATGAACTCCCACCACGGTGTGTGTGTGTCACTGTGTGTGTGCCTGCTGATGCAGGAATGTTCTTAGCTGTATCACACGCCACACATTGGCCCTAATCACATAGACGCACATCAGTAGCTCCCATGACTGAGGTAATCTAATACTCGCTTGTTGTTTTTGGTCGCTAAAAATATTTATTTCATCTTATTCATGCCTTGCTTACTCACGTTGTCCACATGGTCAGGAGGAGGGGAGGACAGACAGAACTTCGCCCATGAAATGCCACAGATACCAGGGATGGTTGTGGCATGAGGTCCCAGGGTGGAGAGGGTGGGGCTAGTAGCTGGTGGAAATGTGTCAAATGTTTCCTTTCATTTAAACTGGCAAGGTCAGGGATCAACTGGCTGGAGGTCAAGAGCCATGGCCTTATGAACCTAGCTGTCACCTTCAGCTTGTCTACGGATGTCGGCACTCGACAGTTTTTACAAGCGTGTTGAGTCTAGGCGGATGAGTATACATGGGTGTTGACTTCGAACACATTTAAAAACAAAGCCTCTTTTGTTGGCGATCATGGATTTAACTACCTTTTTCAGGATCGCAATCTAAGCCATCTGAACCGAAAAATGTGTTCTACAATTGACTTCTCTGAAGTTTGTTTTAACAAATTTGACATTTTAAGTTGAGACAATAGTGCACCAGTGTGTGAACTTAGTGGACTTCTACCTTCGGTCACCATTCTCTCAGGTGAAACAGTGCCAGTATTAATTCATCTGAGGGACTGCTGGCGAGGCCCAGCCTGGAACCCCCACTGGGTCGATATGGACACTGTTGTCAAGGCAACTGCCCCAGAGGAAGGGCGGGCCCTGGAGGGTGGGTGGGTTGGTGCAGCTGGTGTGTTGGTAGTGAGTCAGCCAAGTGGTAGGAATGTGTGTGTGTGTGTATGTACAGTATATGTAGTATGTGTAAATGTACAGTATAAGTGAATGTGTGTGTGTGTGTGTCTATGTGATGGGTTTAAATTGTTTCTTTGCTTGGGGGAGGAAGCAATCCCCCTGAATGAGAAGCTTTCATCATAGCCTCAGAATAAACAAACCCTGATGAGTGCTTGAGCCTTGTGGCCATTTAAAATATAACGGTGTGAGAGATGAGATGGGTATACTTGTAGCTGTGTGCCAGGAGTGGGTGTGTGACAATCTTACTCAATAGTTCTCACTTCTCCATCTTGAAATAAATATTTGCTACATCTTTTATCAGCAATTAACACTGATTCAGTTTTCACCAAATGTCAGTTGTTTTGGTCCAAAACAAACATAGAACAGCCTGCTGTCTGCTCCAAATGATCTCCATTTTTGTTTCTCTCATGCCCTTCATGCCCCATCAATTTATCCTCTTTCTCACTTCAGTGTTGTTTCTTCTTCCCCATCATTTTTCTCTCTGTCAGTTTCATCTCGCAGTTCCAGTTTTTCCACCAGACACTCACTCTGTCATTGCAGTCTTCCCCAACAGCCTCCTTCTTCTATCAAACACATGTGCGGGTTTAGTTTTACTTTGAATTTAGCTTTCCTAAAGGGAAACAGATACTTTCGTGTGTGAGAACATTTTATCTAAACCAAAATTCCCTCCTATATGATATGGAAGATTTAAGACATCTTCTATACTCAGTCAGTTGTGTGGAGTGACTACTTATTGCTAAACTCTGTCTGGCTTATCAGGTTCTTCTTAGGTACAGCCTCTATCATAGCTTTCATAGTCTCACTGCAATATCATTCTCCGTCTGTAGATGGACCTGACTCGGATTATGTTGATCTGATAAAACTGCTTGATTAATGAAAAGCCGTACATGTGATACAAATGATAGGAAAAGGTTTGTTTGTCATTCTATTTGTTTGTCTGCAGTTTGGCTCATCAAAACCACAACCCCATTTTCAAAAACGTTGGGACACTTTGTCATTTGCTTATCACAACAGAATGCAATGATGTGCAAATCATTTATCCCTGTATTTAATGGAAAATAGTACAAAGACAATATATGGATATAGGATTTCAGCTTAAGGTTGTGGATGCAGCAACGTACTGTGATCACAATAGTTTTCGGAAGTGTTCCTGAGCCCATGTATTGATGTCCGCTACAGAATCATGTCTGTTTTAATGCATTGACTCCCGAGGCCCCAAAAATCATGACCATCCAGTATTGGTTTTCAACCTTGTCTCTTGCATACTGTGATTTCTCTGGATTCTTTTAATTACCTAATGTACCATAATCTCCAAACTCCTTGCATTTGTACATTGCGAAACGTTATTCTTATATTGTCATATTGTCATTCACAGAGTGGTGAACCCTCCCCATCTTTACTTTTGAAAGACTTTTCCTCTCTGGGATGACCTTTTATACCCAATCATGTTATTGACCTGATGCCAATTAACCGAACTTTTTGTGAGATGTTCCACCTGCTCTTTTTTAGTGCCTCTGTCCCAGCTTTTTCCAAATGTGTTACATGGATCAGATTGAAAGTGGACATATATTTTTTCAAGAAGCAATAACAGTTCTCTGTTTCAACATCTGATATGTTAATTAATTTAATATTGTTGCCTGTACTCTCATATCCTGCCACTTAATGGAGTCCATAACCTCAGTACACCACTGTACACTCACAGCTTTATGGTTGACATTTTAAAGCCCAAATATCTCCAATGTGTGGTGTCCATATTAGAACAGCTTTCGTACTTCATGTCTGTATGCTGTCCATTTTAGTACAGCCTCAGGACCTATTTTCTCTCCGCTTAATAGTACATAGTAGAACATCCTGTGTGCGTAGATTCTGGTTCTGGTATTAATCTCTCTGCATGTCTTTCTCTCTCTCAGAGCTGGTCCAGAATGGCCGTCTCCTATCCCTGCCTCTGGCGGCAGGGGACATGCACTCTCTGCTGCCAGACGAAGATGGCCGTCGGCTCTACGTGGCCATGAAAGACAACCTGCTGTCCACCAGCCTGGATGACATCACGCAGAACCCCAGCAAGGTCAGACAGGCTGGCTCCCTGTAGGGGGCTTACATGCACCGCACACACACGCACCACACACACATGCACCACACACACACGCACCGCACACACTCACCGCACACACACGCACCGCACACACTCACCACACACACCACACACACACACACCGCACACACACACACCAGACACACACACCACACACACACCGCACACACACACACCAGACACACACACGCACTGCACACACTCACCACACACACACGCACACACACACACACCACACACACACACATGCACACACACACACGCACCGCACACACTCACCACATGCACACACACCACACGCACGCGCTCACACACTCCCTCACCACACACGCACCACACACTCACCACACACACGCACCGCACACACACTTACCACACACACACTCATTTACTCCTACTTAGACCACAGTAGTGAGTGCTCCCCCCCCAAGGTATTTAAACCCATAGCGCTACTCTACCCCACTATTAGTTGATACAGATACTTTCCTTGTTACAAATGTAGAAAATCAAAATGATCAAATCAAGTTGATAATAATGAGAATACATAGGAGGAAGCCCAGCCCAGCTGTCAAGTGCATCCAGATTCCCATTACCTCTCTGTTATTCTCCTTCATACAAACACAACAATTCAATACACATCCACGTTCACAACTCATCTCTTTCAGTCTCTGTCTCTCTGTCTGTTTTTTGATTTTCCTTTTTCTTGCTCAGTTTTATGCACTTTAATACACATTTCCAGAGGAAGGTGTCCATACTCGCTTTCCCGGACAGGAACGGGTGCAAGTGTAAGGGAGGGTTTCCTCCTAATGTCCACCTGTTCCCATTTTGGTCTGGCTGGAGGATAACTGGAACGCCGTGCTCCGTTTCATAACACTGTCCTCTGATCAGCCAGGCCCTGGGGCATTCCTGCTGCATGAGTCCCACAGCGCCAGCCCACATCACACACATCGCACACACATCACTCACATCACACACATCACACACACCACAGTGGCTGTGAGGTTAAACTTTAACTGTCTCTTAAATCTTGCCCAATCCGGCAATTTTCTTGCCCCCCCCCCCCATGTGTTTATCCTTAAACCACCATCTCTCTCGCTAATTTAGCTAACCGTTGCTCAAGGTTTCGAGCAAGAAAGGGATTTTAGTTCCGATGTTAGTTCCTTTATTAATGATTTCTATTCCTCCAAGATGGTTGATTTATACAAGTTCTCGTACAAGCCCATTCTTTTCCGTCCTCTGGAATTTCGTGATAAGGAAACGTCTTTATCACCTGATCTCTCCCACAACTACAGAAAATTCCGTTGCTATGCTAATGGAAAGTTAGTCATCACTAGTGCAATGATGCCAGCTCTCCTGTCTCTTCCTCGTTCAGCTCTACTGGCCAGCAAGTCCAGACCGCGTCCAGGAGTGTCTGATGGCTGGAAAGGACCCGGAGGTGAGTGGTTACCAGAATAGACACACACACACACACACACTCAATGTGCTTAACTTCTACTCTCCCTACAGTCCGAGTGTGCTAACTTCCTGCGGGTCATGCAGCCCTACAACCAGACCCACCTATATGTGTGTGGGACCGGAGCTTTCAACCCTCGCTGTGCCTTCATTCCCACCAGTGTCTTCCTCAAGGTGAAATTACACACACACGAGCACACACACATATAAGACTACTCACACACAAGTACTTGTGTTAAAGGGGTTAGTCCAACACAGCTCCCCCATGGATGTGTTTGGAAACCGGGCTCTGATGCGTCCCTCTACATTATTCCCCATGGCGATCCATTATAGCCATGGTTGTGTGTGGCTGCTTACCCCCATGGCTGCTATCTGTCCCCATGTGTGCTGTACCGTCTGCCCTGATACCGGCCTACCATAACTCTGTCTCTGTGCGTTTACCACCGTGTCTCAACAACTCTTAGCTAAACTCCCTACCTCTTTCCCTCTGCCTTTCTTTTTTCACTTTCTCCCACTCTCTGCCACCCTCCCCCCTGTGGTCCCCGGTGCTGGGTCTCTGTGTTTCTGCCGGAGGGGGCTAAACCCATGAAAGGGTCTCAGTCTACTGAGTGGAGACGCGAGGAGACGTGGTGCTTTGAGCGGCCAGTGGCGCAGCGGTGCATGCATTTCTCAAATGTTTCACCTTAATATACTGAGATGAATGCGTCAGATGTGTCAGTGTGGTATGCGTGCATGCTTGCATTGATGTGTGTGTGTGCAGCGGCAATCAAGGCCACTTGGGGCCTGTTCATAGGGAGGTAAGGGTTAGGTGTTTTAATTAGGGTTAGCTATGAACGTTAAGTTAGGTATTAGGTATTAAGGGTAGGTAGTCATCTGAAATGGTTAGGGAATGGTTTAAGAAAGACTAAACAAATGATCAAAATAGATATAAAAACGTGTCTTTGTGGATTTATACTAACAGCCCTCAGTCAAGGTCAGTGACATAACCAACCCATCTACTATCCTCGTGTCCACAATGCCATAGCTAACCGCCAAACTTGAAAATCTCCCTCCATTGCACCTATATTCAAGTGTCATTCCATGTTTTTGAACTACTCCAGAGCTAGCACACCTTATTTAACTAATGATCACTCCCTTGCACTTGGTGCACTAAATGAGCTAGTTCAGGGCTCCAACAGAAATTGGAAATGTCTGCATGTCCCTAAAGACAGGTTAGAGAACTTGTGTATGATTGACCATCTGCTGAGACCAAACTTGTATCTGTGCATATATTGTGTAAAATATAGTTGTTCCATGTTGTTTACTTGGCAGTCGGAGCGCCACACTTTGTCATTGGGACAGACTGAATGTGGGAAGGGAAAGTGTCCGTATGACCCGCACCAGAAGGCTGCTACAGCCATTATTGGTAAGAAGACACAGTATGCCAGTGAGCGAATGTTCCCCCCGTAGCGGCTCACTGTGCCTGTGGGTGTACATGGGGATGAGAGTTCTTCCATGGGTACGCCTGATGCCTGTCTGTTTACATGTCCAGATGGGGAGCTGTATGCTGGGATCTCATCCGACTTCATGAGCAGAGACTCGGCCTTCTTCCGCAGCCTGGGCAGGCGTCATGTGGTTCGTACGGAGCAGTATGACTCCACGTGGCTCCAGAGTAAGAGGGACCCTGAAGAATTCTGTCAAACCATACAAATTGGCCATTCGATCTCTCATTTGTAACTCTCTCTCTACCCCTCCTGTTTAAATGAGAACAACTTTTATCTCCTCTCTATCGGTCAGGTGCCCAGTTTGTGAAGGTGGCCTCGATGGCGGAGACGGATAACCCAGAAGATGATAAGGTGTATGTGTTCTTCACGGAGCGCGCTCAGGAGGCAGAGGGGGCTGCTGGGAAGGTGCTCTACTCCCGGGTGGCACGTGTGTGCAAGGTAAGATCTCTACGTCCTAGGAGGTAAGGGTGGCGACATGTATGCGTCTGTGTGTGTGTGTTGATGCAAAACAGGTCCACTTGTTTGTTTATTGACTGGCCTGGTGCGTGTTTATCTTCTTACTATCATGTGACAGCGGATCTAATCTGTCTGTACAGAATGATATCGGGGGCCAGCGCAGTTTGGTGAACAAGTGGAGTACCTTCCTGAAGGCACGTTTAGTCTGCAGTGTCCCTGGACCAGATGGGATACAGACTCACTTTGACCAGCTACGTGAGTATCAATGATCTACTTCACCTCACATACTCAGATATTGACCAAGACAAACCCAGAAACCTGTCATAAAGTACTACAGGCAGCCGAATATCTAAACTAGGCAAGTAGATATTGTACAGACTGAAGCTGCTATATTTAAGTGAAGATTGGAAGGTTGACCAACAGACGGCCAAGTGTTTGAGCAGGCAGCCTGCTCTGCTCTACTCCTCCCTGGCTTGTGGTATTCCATTCTGTTACCACGGTGACCAGAAGCCTTGGCCCTTCATCCCTCTCTGCCTCTGTAGTACTTCAGCCCTGGTCGCCCTGGCAACTGCTCTAAAGTCTCCATTTAGGGGATTTAAGGGTCTGGCACTGTTCGTGTTTGTGATCTTCCATTTTTGAAGTGTGCAATGTGGTGTGTGTGTGAGACTGAGTATGCATACATGCGTGTCAACATTTGCGTATGCACTCTTGCCTGGGTGGTTATATGGGCAGTGCAGTATCAGTTCAAGATGTGATCACTGACTGGCCTCGTTGAGACAGAGACAGGAGCAGTGTCTTATCAAATCTCTCTCTGTACACACAACTAGCCAGCAGCATAAACAACCGCGCCACTACGTGTTCCTTCTCTCAACGTGAGGTCAACATGAACCAAACACACACACCACACACTCACCTTCCAGTCCAACCCAGCCGGTCTCACCCAGAACAGTAGGAAGAGGAACATAAACATCCCCACACAACTGCCCCAGGACATGTCACAACTGAAAACATCCAATCAGTCCAAGACTGCCAGCGGCGTTGTATTTACGCCACGCTCGGTTGGGCAGAAACTCTACGAATACCATGAGAGCCCAATGCTGGTCCCGCATTCAGAAGAGTTGACTCAATCTGAGTCAGACTGACCACCATCAGGTTGTTATCGATGCCGGAACTTCAACAAGAATATTTGGACTAAACTAGTCAGTTTTGACAAGGGCCTCTATCATGGCAGGTCATCGCTTGTTCTGCTGAAAGGAATTGTTTAGCTTTCGTTTAGAGTATACAGCCATTGAGCCTT
This sequence comes from Novumbra hubbsi, assembly GCA_016801125.1. NCBI lineage: Eukaryota > Metazoa > Chordata > Actinopteri > Esociformes > Umbridae > Novumbra > Novumbra hubbsi. The sequence goes on along the minus strand of JACXGK010001091.1, from coordinate 8,478 downwards.
ACTGAATAATTAGTATTTTTCCTTCTACTGTCAAATAAATCAAATATAGCGTTACCAACTGATGTTAAAAGTCTAGGTAAAATCCCAATAGAGTGGAATTTGAATGTATTTGTCATTGATAGTTTAATGTTTTAAAGCGTACATAGTGATCTGTGAATTTATTTTGGGCGTTGTGAACATCATGAACGGTGTGTCAGATATCTCCACGTGGTTTCCCATGGTGTCATTCAGGACAGTGATTCCATTTAGGCATCCATGCTAGATTATCAAGGTTAGGGTTAGGGTGAAGATGAATAAAAATAATAGGTATCAGCTTCTTCCCATATGTGTGAGTGAAACAGCACCCACATACCCTAGCCGGGATGTGGGAAGGGGTGGTAAAGAGTAGGGGGAGATTGAGGAGGGTGGTATGTGGTATGAGCCAAGCAGGATGGGGGTTAGAAGGGTGCGGGCCAGACAAGGATATCAACCCTGTGTTAGAAAGATCTCTTTGTCTAAAGCAACTGAGACAAGTAGAGTCGTCAGGACGGAAAAGGAAACAAAGGCATAAAACGAGAGACGACAGAATGAGATTCATATTCGTTGGCTAAGGGAGAAGGAGTACGTTTATGCATTCCAGTTGAGGTTAAGCAGAGAGAGAAGTGAAGGGAAAGGTGTAGTAATGATGAAGTAGAGAAAGGTGTAGAGAGAGAGGTAGGGAACGAGGGGGAGCGAGTGTAGTCTGTCCTTAGCCTAGTCTACCCAGACTCCTCTGTTGTGTTGTGCCCCGGGCTATGCGGCAACTTGTGTGTGCCTGCTGCAGTGTGTGTGCCCGCCTCTGCCACGTTCTGTGCGTGAAACAGTCTCTGTGTGGGTGTTCATCGTGTGTGTGTGTGTTTGGGGAGGGGGGAGATTAGATTAGATTCCGGCAAGATCCCATCGAGCCACCCGAAGCAGCAGAAATGAGAGGAATGTAAGAACTCTGATAGGCTTGGCTGTATCACCAAACCACAGCTCAGAGTCCACGTATTCCTGTACGCCAGGGCCACTTTACGTTCCTGTGTGTGTGTGCGTGTATGATCACGTGCACCGTAGTTGTGTTCGTGACGACGCGACACGGACAATACGTATAGATTAAATGTGACATCCATGTCTCGTCTGGGTGTCGTGGGTGTGTCCTGGGGGGAGGCGGGTGGGGGAGGGGGGATAAGGGGCGTGAGGCCATAAGGGAGGCCTGGACGCATGACGGGGGAGGAGACCCACTATAGGACGATTGGTCATGGAGGATCCGCTTCACCGCAGCTCTCACACTAAGACAGGGGGTCTTAATGCATTGGATTCATTAAGTTGGCGCACTCAGCCGTGCCACCACATCAAACAGCGTTAGTCTCACACACACACACACACACACATGCACACTAGCTTATTGGCAGGCATGCACAAGCACACAGACATGAATACAAGTTTGCCACATGAATACAAGTTTACCACAACCTGGTAATGCCAGTGATCCCTATGAACAGTTTTACCCCCAGTCTCCTACCGAATGCAACTACCCTCTGTTTTTCTTTCAGAGGACATTTTTATCCTCCACGATGGGAAGGATAGGAAGAACCCTCTGATCTACGGCCTATTCACAACGTCCAGGTGAGCAGGCCTCCGGCTATTTTAAACAACAAACACACATCAACTGATACAACCTACTACGAGGCTGTTTCATTAGGTGTTTTCCGGGTTTGTTTTAAAACTTTATCCAATAATTCTGACCAGTAAACATGTATGTGAAAGTAAGTGAACGCAAAACTACTTGTTTATTCTGTTTTCCGTGGCTGATATTATGATATTGTACTTTTGATCATGTAATAGATTTAGCGCAAATAAAAAGGGCCACAAACTTGATTAACAGATAGATACACCTGACATTGCCAAACAGGGAACGGTGTGTTGAGAAAGATCAGCAATTCCAATTTGTAGCATATTTGTCGCTGTTCTAAACCCGTTATGACACATAAATGGGATGTCATGGCTACAGTAAAGTGTTCTAGATCTTTGGTATCTTTTGTGTTTATCCAGGCCTGACACTGGGATTCATTGATTTAAATCATCTTTCTATATATTTCTGTTAAACAGTGTGTTGACATCTGTGTCCTTATGACAGTCTGTTTGTCATCCTGGTGGTTGACCGGTGGCTTGAGCAATACGTCAGGAGAACAAAAGAGAGAGCAAGGGTGTGTGTGAGAACAGGTTTTACTACAGAAATGGAGACAAAACGGTGATGCAACAAGGGAAATATGATTCATGCGGACATTTTCTTTCTCCATTCATTTTCTCCCTTAAGTGTAAGGATTCTGGTCTCTATTTGGGCTTAGGGTTAGAATCAGGGTCAGGTTAGGAGTGAGGATTAGTAGTTACGGTTGAGATTAAGGTTTTGGGGGTTATGGATAAGCATATGGTGAGGATCCAGAATGAAAATACTTTTTTGATATTACCATGTGTAAAGCTTAGATGTGGTAGATTTGTTTGGTTTCCCCAAATGATGTGATGGTGGAGAGATGGGAGAGGCTATGGCGTGAGTTCTGTCTCTCATGGGATCAAACGTTCCAAACAGTGACATTGAGCCTCAGAATCAGACATGGATGCGAAGTCAGTTCCAACCATTTTGTAGGAATGCCGGTCGTTCTGTATATGACTCTATGGTACATCTATACCTCAACATATAATCCTGAATATGTTTTACATTAGAAAGTTCAAAGCGTTTAGGTCTTTCTGTATTTTGTAGTTTGTGTGGGTGAAAGAGAGACAGGCACAGTTAAAGAGAGTGAATCCGTCCACTGCAGGTTCAGTCCTGGGTTCTGGGTGTTGCCCAGTAAACCAGGCTCTGGCAGCTTCTGGGCCCGGGACAAAGGGACGGGGAGGTCTCTGGGATTGGACGTATTCCATGCAGGGTTTCACTTACAAAATAAGAACGTAGAGACATCTGAAGTCACGGAAAATCTGACACACTGAAAAATAACAGTTACAATGAGTGATGCTGGTACGAGAATACAGGGTTGGGACACGCAATCCTCGATACACACCCCGTCAATATACATACAGAAGGCAACTAGACAACAGATGCTACTGTGGTCAAACGAGAGGTCGGTTGTGCTTGACAGTTGATTGATGTCCGTCCCCTCTTCCCCGCAGTGACGTTCTGAATGGTTCGGCCGTGTGTGTTTACCGCATGCAGGATGTGGTCAGGGTCTTCAAAGGAAACTTCTACCACAAAGAGGGACCGGAGTACAAGTGGGCTGAGTTCACAGGGAAGGTCCCATACCCGAGACCTGGCACAGTAAGTGGTTTTCTAATGAGCTGTCCTTGGCTGTCTACCCTCACTATCCGTCACATTCTGATTCATCATGGAGTACCTCATGCACTGAGGGCCAATTGAAACTCTGTTTGGGTGGAATACAACTTAACAACGGCGCGGACTGATTGCTGGATGTTTTTTTTCCTCCTCGCCCCAACCAAGTTATGCCCAACTCTATCCACGCCTAGGACTGCTTGATGCCTATGTAGCCCTCTCTCTCCTCTCTTTCTCCATCTCTCTCTTCATCCCTACTCTCTCCTTTCTCTTCCTCACGCTCGTTGTTTCTACCTTTTCCTCTTCTTCTCCCTCTTCCCCTTCATCTTTTCCTCTGTCTCTCTCACTGTTTCTCTCTTTCACCTTGTTCCCTGTCTTCCTCTCCAGTGTCCCAGCACTACGTACGGGAGCTACCGCTCCACCAGGGAGTATCCCGATGACGTTATCTTCTTCAGCCGTACCCACCCTTTGATGCAGGAGGCGGTGATGCCCCAGGGAGGGCACCCTCTGTTGGTCAGGGTGGGGGTGCACTACAAGTTTAGCCGGCTGCTGGTGGACCGTGTGGAGGCAGTGGACGGCCAGTATGACGTCCTGTTCATCGGCACAGGTGTGTGTGTGTGTGTGTGTGAGGAGAGTTTTGTGAGTAAGTGAGTTTGCCTGTACTGCTACATTTGCACAGTATTTGAGTGGAGTATGAGAAGTGTCTCCTGTGATGCAGATTCAGGCCTGGTGCTGAAATCCATTCACCTCCCTAAAGAACATGGTGTCACCCAGGAAGTCACCCTTGAACAGCTACAGGTTTTCCAGGTAAAACAATTGATCCTTCCCTTGTCAGATCTTTTTTTTTGACAGATTTGTAGTTCAATATCTTTTATCTTAGATTATGTTTCATATGTATGTTTGGTACCTTCTTTCATCCATTGTCTGGTTCTCTCTAATATATTTTTCCCTCTCCCCTACAGAACAAGTCACCTGTGACCACCATGACACTGTCCAAGAGAAAGGTAGGGTCAACACTATTACACAAATACCCCTCCCCCTTACTCCCAACACTCCAACCCAACACACTCACTCACAGAGTGTCATCTCCCCATATCTCCAAGGACAGCTTCATTACCAGTTGCTATGGTAACAGTGAGTAATGAGGCAGGGCTCACTGTGGTAAGGTGCTCTGCAGCAGTCAGCCTCTGTCTTACATGAATGTTGAATGTGTGAATCTGCTAAGCCATACATTCCTGAAATAACCGATGCTCTTGGCTGCTGCACCAGCCATGTTGGAATGATCTAAGTGGCTTTATTCTCTGTTTTCTTTGTGTTTCTGTGTGTGTGTGACTACAGCAGTGGCTGTTTGTGGGTTCCGCAGAGGGTGTAGCCCAGTTGGGTCTGTTCCAATGTGAGCTGTACGGCCAGGCCTGCGCTGAGTGCTGCCTAGCTAGGGATCCGTACTGCACCTGGGATGGGCACGCCTGCAGCCCCTTTGTGCCTGTCGCACGCAGGTGGGCCCCTCTACAAACACACATACACACCCTCGACACATGCTTTGCATAAGTTCTGCTGTATCATTCATGTATAAACTAAACATTGAAATTGATGTTGTTATGAGTTGTCTGTGACACTACAGCTCACACTCACATACACTGGTTCTCATATACACTGGTTGTCATATACACTGGTTCTCACATACACTGGTTCTCACATACACTGGTTCTCATATACACTGGTTCTCATATACACTGGTTCTCATATACACTGGTTCTCACATACACTGGTTCTCATATACTGGTTCTCATATACAATGGTTCTCATATACTGGTTCTCATATACACTGGTTCTCATATACTGGTTCTCATATACACTGGTTCTCATATACACTGGTTCTCATATACTGGTTCTCATATACACTGGTTCTCATATACTGGTTCTCATATACACTGGTTCTCATATACTCACTGCTCCAAAAAAGTAAGGGAACCCCTAAATCACACATCAGCATTCGACCAACAAAATATATAAAATATCTAAATCTGTACTGTACATTGTGTAATTCGTTGCGAACAAAATGAAATTAATGGAAACCAAAATCACCAATCGATTGAGGGTTGAATTCAAGTCAAATTAAGCAATCAAAATCACAAACTCTTTAAATTTCATCACAGCAACTCATATTGTTACTCAGTGGTGTGTATGGCCCCCACATGCCTGTATGCACTCCCGACCATGTCTGGAGATGTTCCTGATGAGACGGCGGATGGTGTCCTGGGGACCTTCTCCCAGACCAGGATCAGGGCATCAATGAGCTCCTGGTGCTACTTGGCAGGGTCGGATGCACTGATACATAATGTCCCAGAGGTTCTCAATTGGATTCAGGTCTGAGGACTTTGAGAGGCTGTCACTGGCATCAATGCCTGCGCCATCCAGGAACTGCCTACACAGTCTGGCCACAACACTAATGTTCACCACAGCGTCTCCAGAAACGTTCATTCCTGTCACTTGTGCTCAGTGTGAACCTGCTCTCATCTGTGAAGAGAACGGGGCGCCAATGGCGGACCTGCCAATTCTGGTGTTCTCTGGTGAAAGCCAATCGAGCTGCACAGTGCTGTGCTGTGAGCACAGGTCCCACTAGAGGATGTTGGGCTCTCATGCCACCCTCATTGAGCCTGTTTCTAACAGTCTTCCCATCAGTACCCAGCTGGACGTCATTTTGTAGGGTTTTGGCAGTGCTCTTCCTGTGTTTCTTCACACAAAGGAGCAGATACCAGTCCTGCTGCTGGGTAGATGCCCTTCTACTGCCCTGTTCAAATCTCCTTGTGTAATGGGCTGCTCCTAGTATCTCTTCCATGTTCTTGAGACTGTACTTCGAGACACAGCAAATCTTCTTGCAACAGCACGTATGGAGATTGCATCTTAAAGTAGCTGGACTGCCTGTAAAACCTGAATGGGCTGAAGGTACTGCCTCATGCTACCAGTAGGGACAAGGACACTATCAAAACGCGAAACTAGAGAAGTTAAAAAGGGTAAGGTGAGGGCAATTATCTGTGGCCACCACCTGCAAAACCACTCCTTTTTGAGGGTTGTCCTGCTGTTGCTTATCCAGTGCACTTGTGGTTACTTTAATTTGCACCAAAACACATTACAATCACTTATGCTTTCTAACTGGAAAAAGCAGATATGAAGTTTAATTGACTTGTTGTTATAATATGATGATTACGTGTTGCCGTAATATGTTTGAGCTGAGAATCTATGAACTGTATACACTGAAACATTGAAACGTTTGGGGACATGAATGAAAGCAAATTTTTTGTTAATTATGATAACATTAAATTGATCAGAAATATAGTGTAGAAATTGTCAATGACTATTGTGCAGTCATGTGAAAAAATTAGAACACCGCATGCAATATCTAGTTATTTCTAAGAAATATAACGAAAAACTTTTAATAATGAAATTGATATATAAATATATTTCTTTCAAACAATATCTTTAGATAAAGGTGATGTAACTGAACCGAAACAACAACATTTTACCCATGATATCATTTATTTAACAAATTATTTACAAAACGTTAGGACACACTATGCCCTAATAGCTGGTATTGCCCCCTTTGGCTGAAATAATCTTAATAAGACATTTCCAATAACTGTCTACCAGTCTCTGATCGACTGGGAGAACGTTTTTTCCACTCCTCCTTTTTTCAGCTGTGTGGTGTTAGAGGGGTTCCTTGCATGCACAGCCCGGTTCAAATCACCCCAAAGCATCTAAATAGGATTTGACATGGCCATTTCATTTCTTTCTATTGCCCCATTCCTTGGTGGATTTACTGGAATGTTTTTGGTCATTGTCATGTTGCATAGTCTACGTCTGCTTCAGCTAAAATGTTTGGACAGCTGGTCGTAAATCGTTTCTCAAGCACCCTCTGATGCAATGAAGAATTCATGGTGTATTCTATGATGGTGAGCTGGCCAGGCCCTGCTGTAGCAAAGCAGCCCCAAACCTTGACATTTTCACCCCCATGCTTGGTATGAGTTGGTATGATGTTCTTGTGATAAATTCTACTTTGGATTCATCTGTCCAAAGCACATTGTTGTAGATGTCCTGTTCTTTGTCTATGTGTTCTCTGGCAAACTTCAGTCTTGACCTGATGTTTTTTTTTACTACAAGGGTGTTCTCCTTGCACAACTCCCATGCAAATCAAACTCAAGGTAGTCTAACCTACTGATATACAAATAGAACATACCTTTTTTGTTTCATCTAACTTAAGGTCTGTTATTTTTTCCTCTCTAAAGGAGGAACGCTCGTCAGGTTGGCGATGAAGAGGACCCCCTTACACAGTGTGTCAGACAAGGAGGTGAGGAGGAGAGACATGGTGAACAATAACCTGCTTGTTTCCGACAACAGACCTTGTAACACGTTTCTCTCTCCATTCAGCCGCTCTGCAGATGGAAGCAGAGCAGAGGACGATGATTGTCGCGGAGGGTAACGGCACCTACATGGAATGCCTGCCCAAATCCAGACACGCAGCTGTCACCTGGTACAAACAAGCAGGAGAGAACAGTGCGGAGTTGCATCAGGTACAGTGACACACACACACACTAAACCCATCCCAAGGATACTGAACACAGCCCAAAAGCCTGGGATGATAAAAGAATGCCTTCAGTGGGAGTGTCCCGAGAATTCTATGGCGTTGACCGGGAATTCCCATACGTTTTTGACATCCCTTAATTTTAGCTAATTACTTGACTCCGAGGCATGATTCCAAATGCTGCCAAATGTACAAATGAGGGTAGTGGGAAGTTGTGGGTGGAAGTGATTGGTTGGTAGATTAGGTAGAATTAGCCAATGCCCTTCCAGCAGTGTTTTTTCCCGGCAGTTCTGCTTAGTGACAAGGTCAAGTTGGGCCACAAGACTGTGTCTGGGAACGAGATTACACGTGGCATGCACGCGCTTAATCAACACACCCAGACACACATGCTTACACCCACTCAGCCTACACGCTCCCACAGCCTACACACTTCAACAGCCTACAGGCTCACACAGCCTACACACCCACTCAGCTTACAGGCTCACACAGCCTACACGCTCCCACAGCCTACACGCTCCCACAGCCTACACACCCACTCAGCCTACAGGCTCACACAGCCTACACGCTCCCACAGCCT
>JACXGK010001090.1:0-78257 GCA_016801125.1 Novumbra hubbsi | reverse complement strand
AAACAATAAACCACACCGGGTGTGGCTAGAAATGAACCTAAGTAGGCTCCCCAATCAGAGTCAACTGAATGCAGCTGCTCTGACTGGGGAGCCCACAATGGCATGGAGATGGCTAGAGGCCTCTCCATGTGCCATGCCCTGAATGGGAGCCCCAAAGCATAGAGATGGCTAGGGGCCCGCATCCAGGACATGACAACACGTTACTTCTGTTATTTATCTGGGTTTATTGTAAATTACAGTGTATCTGGAATGTTGTGTAAGCTAAAGTTAGGCACATCTACTAATTCAAGGGTTTTTCTACATGGCATCCACCAAACAATGAGGTAGAACATCACACTCAAGGAGAACATCACACTCCAAACCGTGTAGTGTAAAAGGTGAATACACCTTGTCTCCAGGATCTATTTGTGGTCGAGTAATTTGTTTTGATTGTATTGCACATTGCAGGCTCAGATGTCAGTTGAATATTCTACAAAGGGACAAGGTATGGTGACATATGGTGGAGTCTGATTTGTGGATGAGCTCTGTGTTTCTGCCCTGTAACAGGATAAGATCCTCTTAACACAACTGGTTGCAGGGTTGGTTCAGAGCATTGGTTACCGTGGTTTCTAATCAGGCTATACATCCTGCATTCTTCCTGGAGCCAAATAATTTCTCAAGTTCTGGTTCGACAAAGCTTGTTAAGTGACAAATCCAGCTTTCTGGAATAACCCTGTGTTCTCTGTCAGGACTTCTTAACATTATGACACATTTTCCCAAGACAAAGACTCAAGATGCTGTATAATTTTGTCATGTCATCCATTTTCAAACAACACCCCAGAGGTTTGCAAGTTTGAAGACAATTGTGTCGGAACTGTATAAAGTTCCGCATATTGCCAGAGATGGTTAGGGGTACCGGTATTTGAAACTGCACTGAAATCCTAATAATGCCTATTATGAAGCCTATTGCAACGTAACCCATATATTAACAATGGTCCAAACAATGCAAGCTGGGTGAAATGCTACAAGGAGTGAAACAAATATGAATAAGTATGAAGCATAATATGTCAATCCAAGATTTCCAAGATATGAAGTAATGGACTTGTTCTCTGTAATATCATATAGCTTTGACAGCCCACATAATTTCTAGAGAAAAAAAAAACATTTTCTAAATGAAGTCTTTGAAGCAGTTTACGGCATTGTTACAGCATGGAAGGTTTTATTTTGGAATGAAAGAAGATTCAATGTGCGTTTTCTTTCTCTCCTATTAAACAAGTCTTCAGATTCTACAACAACTAAGCAGGTCATCCGCCTTGTCTTGGCAGAATAGTTATTAGTGAAGTGGCGGGCTTTGATATTAATGAGACCTAATCGAGCATGCAACAGATGATAAGCAAACAGAAGCAGCCAGCACTGCTGTACTGAACGTGCCCGTATTAGCATATTTCACAGTTGCTTGCATGTGAAAAGCCTGCAGCCCTACACCACCGCCCGTCCGCTTGCTGCAAGGCAAACAGGATACATTGGTGACCTTTTCATCAGGCGATGCCTCAGCGAAAGTAGCTATGATCATACAAATGCAGGGACCAGCTGAGTGCCAAAATAGAGATGTCCTAACCCCTAGCCCTCACCCCCCGCCGGGGAATTGCTTCGTCTCTCTTCGAATGAAATCCCATTATTTTGCGGATGGATTACATGAAAGAATCAAGGCAGAATGTTAAAATTGATGAATCCAGGTTGAGTCGGTGGCAGGGTTGGTGCGTCATCCATTTGGCACTTTAACAGTGACGGAATTATGGTTCCACAAGGCAAGGGGGGGCTCACATTTAAATGAGCCAATTACAATTCATATGTATTTTTTCACTCCCTTTGAAATCAACAGAAGGCATTTGCTTGCTTTTTCTAATGTTGCTAGATTAATAGAAAGAAATGTAGTTGTGTGTGGTTCAACGTTGTTATCTTACTTGAATCGATTTAAATGGGGGTCATACCTTCTATGACTGTGATGTGCAGCTCGTCCTGCTCGGGGTGGTAGGTGAGTGAGAAATGCAGCTTTGGGTGGACGATCGAGCTGCTAGTTGTCATCCCATTGCGAAGCTCCCTGGCACAGGGGCTTTCATCTTTAGAGTCTGTGAAAGGACACTATGTTAGGGTTTATGAATGGTTAACGTGTGCATCTTGATCATCCGTATATCTTAGAATAACACTTACATAGATTACAAAATAGAAAACAGAAAAACATTCTGAAACAATCACCACACCATGAATGGTCAAGCGTACGTTCACAAAAAAATGACAAATACATTCAACCAATTATGAAAAGCGCCAAATGGCTGTTTAAACTGCCCGTTAATGACAGGCCACATCATTCAGGTGGTAGAAATCAACCAGAATAGTAGAAGCAAGCTCTTTGCCCTTTGGGACCGGTCCGACTTATCATGAATTTTTTACGGTTGACCTTAGGACCTCCGGATGAGCGTCCTCTAGTCCATGAATTACTCCGTGTAGGACCTCCGGATGAGCGTCCTCTAGTCCATGAATTACTCCGTGTAGGACCTCCGGATGAGCGTCCTCTAGTCCATGAATTACTCCGTGTAGGACCTCCGGATGAGCGTCCTCTAGTCCCTGAATTACTCCGTGTAGGACCTCCGGATGAGCGTCCTCTAGTCCATGAATTACTCTGTGTAGGACCTCCGGATGAGCGTCCTCTAGTCCATGAATTACTCCGTGTAGGACCTCTAACGCGTTTTATACACCTGCATGGGTATGTAGACTGCTGTGATTATAGTGGAACAGAATTCCCGTGGAATGTAGAAGGGCTTTACTTTTATAGTTGGGATTTCCTGATCAGGTGAACAGTGTGTTGAAAGTAGTGTAACCTCCGGGAGTTAACCATGATGCAGACCCCTCAGTCTTTACGTTTACCGGATTCGGAAGTTCTGTCCTGCCAGTAGATAACCAGCTGGGGTATTGGCCGATTCAGGCGCCATGCCAGTTCTCAACAAACGCCAGCCCACAGCAGGTCTCAATGTCCCGCTAGAGGTTAATCCAAGCGTGTAGTTCATCCATTTTATCGTCCAGGGATTGAACATTTGCGAGTAAAATGCTTGGTAATGGCGGATTGCAGTATCTCGTTTGAGATCTACATCTGATAACAGCCCGTTTGCCTCTTCTTTCTCCGGAGTTGGCAAATTGTCTTCTTTCTTCTGAGTTGCATAACACCAAGTGTATGAGTGTCGGTGGCTTGGGAAGAATGGAGCAGTTGGCCGGAGTGGAACACATAAAACCCCAGATGTGTTTCTGCACCAAGAAACTGATATGGTAAATCCCCTAAATATAGACTACAACCTAAGTGCCAAAATCAATAGTACAGAATTAGACCGGCAATAATAAGGCATAGGAGCTGGACAAAGACAGGAAATTGTACAGGTAGGTGTTTTTTCAGTCAGGGTGTTTGTTCTTCAGGGTTTATTACCTTCTCGGAGGATCATGAACGTGTCAGAGCTGTCCGTTGCTTGGTTACTAGCATCAGGCTCAGCCAAGGGTCCCTCGGCGGAGTGCCAGCCCCCCTTTCCTGAGGCATGATCGGGGTAGTTGATGACCTCAGGTGAGGTCACAGATGATTTAGGCCTGTATATTTTAGGAAATTTCAACAACGTCCTTGGCTGGATAGGCTCTGTTGATTTTTCCACACTGAACTAGAGAAAAGAGGGAGAGATGTCACCGGGTAAAATAGGCCATTGTAACCGTTTAACAATACAATCTTTCTGGTAAGAAAAATCACAGCTAGTTTAAAGACACTTCTTCATGTGGATCAGGGGTCAGTTGTGTATACTATATCACAGAGAGCAAGCTGTCTGTAAGCGACGGAGCAGAGGGATTCATTACACCATAATAGTCCACCATCATACAGTGTGGCAATTTCGCAGGTGAACATGGAAAACCGGTTTACTGTGACACCACCTCATACTTTGCTCTCTACGGGTCAATCTGATGGTTGACTAAGGATTACACACAAAAGAGTTATCTTCCAGTCTTAATCTTTACAAATATATTCTCTCAAATCATGCTCTAAACTCAGTCCCCCTCCTGCAGGATAAAGGCCGTAATATGATTTAACCATGTGTGTTGTGTTGTCAACCTGCATGTGTTCCTTCTCCTCCTCAGCAGTACATTTGATGCTCAGTACATTTGAACATTGTGTACCATCCTGTGTGAGGGCTCGCTCTAATGAAATTGAGGCTGCGTGATCAACTACAGGTATCTTGCTCATCCCTAAATTGCACTGACACAGATTTGCACAGAAACTATTCATTATTCAGGCTAGTTACATCAGACGTTTGTATGGCCGTGAAAGATTCTGAATGAATCATCCTCTGTCACGGTATTGGCAGATGGGTGGGTGTGAACATGTGTGTCTTTCTGTTTAAGCAAGGCTTAGGTACAATTTACTTATACATGTATATTGCTATTGTACATATTGTGCTATATGTATTTTGCTATTTTTAACCCTGATCCATATGACTGACAGCCCACAATGCAACAGGAATTTAAACAGACTGAAGCAAGGTTGCAAAACAGTACTTAATGAGTAGCACAATACAAAGCAGGTCAAGTCACAGAAACAAGGGATGACACTAACACTGCAGTCCATTGCCTATGACAGAACAAATGTCTGATTGGCCAGCAGGAGAACTACCCAAATCTGATCTGAATTTCACTGGTACATTTAAGGCCTTTAAATCTTCAGATCAGTTGAGGAATTTATCAAAGGCGTGTGTATATACTTTCTGTGGAAAAAATAACAAAATCCATCTTTAGACACCAAGTTTTTTCATTTAGAAACCCACATCATGGTCCAAATCATGACTAATCCTGTCAGTTTATTAACCAAATATTAGCTATATTTATTTACCTTTATTTTATGCCATTCAGAGAAAGTGTAGTCAAACAGACAAGACCAACACTTTTAGATCACCTATGAGATAAAACCGTTTCAAAACCTGATCTGACGTCTAATGAATGTAATGTTCAATAACCATGTCATGTGCTACATTCACGTGTTACAAGGATTCCCCTAGTCTCCTGCTGTACAGGTTACTGACCATCCAGAAAAGTACTGAGTCCTGCCCATGCACCAATTTCTGCGAGTGTAGGAAGCTCACCTGGTCTGAGGAGTGCAGCACACTGGGTCTCGCCTTATCTGGTTCGGAATCCTCATTGCTTTCTAGCTTGCCTTTCTTACAGGATCTGCAGATCAATGAGAGCCCACAGAGAGTAAGGATACCTGACGCAGTGCCCAACGAGGCACCAAGGACACCAGCAGTAGTGAAAATCATGCTGGGCTACAAGATCAACAGAGCAGAAAATCCAAAGAGAAAAAAAATGCCAAAAATCAGGTAGAATAAAAAAAAAGACTGCTGACTGGTTAGTCTTTGCTAATTGTCCCACAAAAACAGGAAATTGCCTGCACTCTATTTGAGTCCCAGTGGCTGGTTGCAGGCACTTTCTGTATGTAGTTCCCTCATCTAAAAGCAGAGGGAGAACGTTCCTGTCTGCAAAACAGAACCGTGTGAGACAGAGGCTGCCTGCCTCGTCTACTCAGATACTCCATTGGGTGGGAGGGGGGAAAGGATGAAGGCAGAGAAAAGAGTGGGAGGGTACAGGCTGGCAGGATATTTTGGACAGAATGTCTGTTTTATTAACACTTCCCTTTCCTGACTCTATTGTGCTTTATCGACAGGTTTTTGTTCACACCCAATCCCTCGTTCTTGTTGCCTTCTCACACTCCTATATGCAACATTTGAAGGACATCAGAAAAATCTTGCTCTCAAGAATGACCTTGTTTTTCCTCCACGCCACACCCCATTTACCCACCTTTTATTCCAATCAGCTTGGAGAATGTACACACAAATATTGCTGTTTCAGAAAATCATCAGAAAACCATATCTATGGAGACATCTCAGCTAGCCGCATAAATAATACATTTATATATTCTCCGAGGGGGAAAGTCTTATCAAATTCTATACTTGGTCCTCTAACTATTGCATTAACATGCAGTTTCCATGGAAACAACATCACCCTGACTACAAACAGACCCCCAAACCTGTGAACATCTCGGGGCAAAGCACTCAAGCTAGAACATAACGTTCCAGGAAATAATGTTTCTTACTGACTGGGGAGAACCTGGTTTTCATACTTGTATACAACGTTCCCAAAATGTTCTGGGAATGATGTTTGTTTGCTTCGGAACATTCTCAGCACATTTTATGAACTTGAAAAAAAACATTATTTTTGAACATTTCTTTAGTAGAAGTTTAACCATGGTTACTTATCATATATAACATTGTTGTCAAAGCTTGCAATGCAAAAAATGTTGGACTGATCAATTGTGGGACTATCAAGAGGGATCAATATGAAAATGTATTCATTCACAGCAATTTGCAACTTGCTTAACCTTCCTGACTGATTCTTCTCTAGTTTTGTGTTTTGATAGTGTCCTTGTCACTTCTGGTAGTATGAGGTGGTACCTGCAGCCCATTCAGGTTGCACAGGTAGTCCAGCTCTTTCAGGATGGCACATCCATACATACCATTGTAAGAAGGTTTGCAGTGTCTCCCAGTACAGGCTCAAGAGATACCAGGAGATGGGTTGTTATACAAGGAGAGCTGGACACGGTCGTAGAAGGGCATCAAACCAGCAACAGGACCGGCATCTGCTCTTTTGTATGAAGAGGAACAGGAGGAGCTCTGCCAGAGCCCTACAAAATGACATCCAGGTGGCTACTGGTGTGTATGTTTCTGACCAGAAACATTTGTCAGAAACAGACTCCATGAGGGTTGGACTGGCGTCTTCTAGTGGGACCTGTGCTCATAGCCCAGCACTGTGAATCTTGATTGGCATTCGCCAGAAAACACCAGAATAGGCAGGTCTGCCAATGGTGCCCCGTTCTCTTCACGGATGAGAGCAGGTTCACACTGACCACATGTGACAAATGAGAAGAGTCTGGAGAGTCTGGAGACGCTGTGGGGAACATTATGCTGCCTGCAACATCAACCAGCATAACCTGTTTGGCGGTGGGTCAGCGATGGTCTGAGAAGGCATATACTTGGAGAGTCGCACAGAACTCCACGTGCTAGCCAACGCTGAATGTTGCTAGGTACCAGGATGAAATCCTCACATGATAGTCAGACCTTATGCTGGTGCAGAGGGCCCTAGCTTACTCCTGTTGCTGGACAATGCTCTGAGGTCACTGATGCCCTGATCCAGGTCTGGGAGGAGATCCCCCAAGACTCCATCCACTGTCTCATCAGGACCCACCGTGTCACGCTTAGTGAGACCAACCCTGGTAACACACTGTATACTGATCCAGTCCTCGCATGCACATTTTTTTTTTCTGTTTTTTGACAGCATATATACATTTAAATAACATGAAATCAAAAATATATTTTTTGACTGTTGACTATGTTTTAATTTTGTAAAACCGTTTTTGTATTTTGGACGTTTTCTATTATAAGCATAATATACATTATTTTATTAATCTGTCATGTATCTGCAGTTTAAATGTTTACAAAAGAAGCAGAGGGTGTACAATCTGCCCTCATTTTGGTATCAACGTCTCCCTTTATAGCCCCTATCCCCATGTGCGAACTATTTGATAACAAAAAAGCGTGCAGAAACGCCCTCTTGTCAAGAGATGGGGCGGGACTTGAAGCGAAACTCCAGGTTTCCAAAATGGCAGCGTCCATGGAGCTAAGCTTAAACACTTTACCTTCCGATCCTTTGCTGTTAATTTTATCATTTCTTGACTTTAGAGATTTGATCAGGTATGCACGATTTATTCTGATACTTGTCTTTGAACAAAATATTATTAAAGCTGTTTTACATGTATATGCCTACCTCGGAAGCTAACGTTAAATAGTTGTATGTGCAGACAGTTTGCTAAAGCGTTATCTCAAATGATGTTGTTAATGTCAGCAATTTGTTTACTTTCTTCACTAGATTGCTATAGGACTGCATCGGTGTTTTTTTTTGTGACCATCTAGTAACAGTTTCTGGAATATGTATTGTATAATTTAAATCTGAATTAGCCGTGGGTTTATTTAGCCTCGCTACTATTACTGTAGCTAAATACTGTACAGTAGCGTACCGTTTGTTTTGGTTTTAAGTGCCATGTTGGTGGTGTTGTTGTAGCTACTTAATATCTGATATACTGACGTACGAGCTAGTTCATATTAACGCGTAGTTGGCGTAGCTCTTGAATACATTTCTCGCTTTCAGATACGCATAGTATTTACAAGTCTCTCTCAATTACGTTGTTTCACATGGGCCGAAACTGGTTAAAACCTATCTAGTTGAATGTAATCAACTCTACGTTACGTGACACTGTACTGTATAAATTTTTGTATGTTGAAATCCTTTAAAAAATGATTTATACAGTCTGTATACACTAATCGTTCACCACTTTACCAATACATCAAACGAGGCAAAATCCTGCAATCATTTAAAGAACCTGCAAGAACTAGCAAAAATTTATGTTTTCTCCTTAGTTGCAGTTTTGTGGGTAGACGACTCAACGAGCTTTCCTGTCACAACCCATTATGGAAAGGCCTTTGTTTGAAACATTGGCTTTTAACAGAGTAAGTACTGATAAACAACAAAGCTTGAAAGGGGATTATCAGCTTACTATGGACAGTGTAGATTTCAAGTATAATAATAGGTGGGCTTTACATTAGAGAAAAGGGACATTTCCTAAAGAATTGTATTTGGCTTGTACCAACATGCTTTTGATATGTTTGTATTTGTTATTTAAATAATTAAACTGTTGAGCAGGTCAGACAAAATGCAGAAGGTTCAGACCTGGAAGGAACTCTTCAAAGAGTTCTACGCTGACTTGGGTCGCTACATTGATCACTATGGCACTCTAAAGAGGGCCTGGGAGGACCTGAAGAGATATCTCGAGCAACGGTGCCCAAGAATGATCGCATCTCTCAAGGGTAAGTCTTCTTTCGGTCCTGGGCAAGAACACACTCTTTCGCGAATCTGGTACCTGTAAGAAAGTAGAAAACAATTGGGCCTTACTAACAAAAAGCATGCAAGCTCAATGAACAGAAATGCTAAAGCGTTTCTTATTCTCATTTATAATTGGCTAATATATGCATTTATTTCTTCTGAGCAGAGGGAGCCAAGGAAGAGGAGCTGGATGGTATTGAAGCTCAGATCAGTTGCAAGCTTCCAAATGACTACCGGTGCTCTTACCGGATACACAATGGACAGAAGCTGGTTGTTCCTGGGTATGACTGCTGTATTACGCATTATAATAATTGTATGTGTTACTTAATTAGCTAGATCTGAAAAATAGTAATTGGGGAAAAGGGAACTGAAATGTGCAGTTGATCCAGTTAAAGTGGATTGCGGTAATTCCCCAGGTTAATGGGGAGCATGGCTCTCTCTAACCACTACCGCTCAGAGGATCTGCTGGACATCGAAACGGCAGCAGGTGGCTTTCAGCAGCGCAAGGGCATGAGGCAATGTTTGCCCCTCACCTTCTGCTTTCACACGGGCCTCAGCCAGTACATGGCTCTCGAGGGTACGGAAGGCCGCAGCCGCTGTGAGATCTTCTACCACTGCCCGGTGAGTTTCCATACCTGACTCCTTCTCATATTGCAAAAGAGACTCCTTCTCACACACACGCACGTAAAGTTGAGAAGTCTCTAATAACGTGCCGGTTTCGCCAACACAGACTAAACCTAGTCTAGGACTAAAAAAACAACTCAATGAAGTTTTTCTGTTTAACTTGATTTTTTTGTCAATGTCTGCGAAAACCGGCCTTCAGTTTTTACGTTCCATAGCTTATTGGGACAGATGCATCTTTTCGCCATTGGGGGGAGCCCTTCTCTAGGCAGCCACATCATATTCTAACATCCTTCAGTGTTTACAATCCTTGTTTACATTACAATGTACATATTGACTTGCAATGTTTTTTTCATGCAATCTTGTTCCACTGCTGGATGCTGAAAAGTAATCGCAATGCACTTCATTGTTTAATGTTATTCTCTTGTTGTAATATTTATGGTCTACTAAAATTGACCGTGAGTGTAGGAATGGGTGATTATTGATAATGTGCTACTGTATAGCTTATTTTGCTGTGATTTGGGAACTTTCGGTTTTACACTGATCAAAAAATGACAGGGACATGTGATCATCACAGTATAATACCTAGTCAATTCAACTTCAGGGATGTCAATCTGTCCAGTTAGGAAGCATCAGCTATTGATGAGCTATTGATGAGCTATTGTGAATCAATGTCACCTGTTTTGGTGATTAATGAAGGTGACAGGTGCACTGGAGAGACCTCTAGTGGGACCTGTGCGCTCAGCGCATCACTGTGCAGCTTTATTGGCGTTCGCCAGAGAACTCCAGAATTGGCAGGTCTGCCTTTGGTTTTGTGCAGCTACGAAAATACTCAGAACTCAGAATTACTCAGAATTTTCCACAGATTTTGCTTGTTGCTTTTTCCAAAATGGAGAGAATACTGGACTCAAACATTCAGTCAATCAAATGTATTTATTAAGCCCTATTTACTTCAGCAGTTGTCACAAAGGGCTTTGAAAAACACCCAGCTGAAACACCAAGGTGCGGGTGTGAATTTTCCGACCGGTTGGACGAAAGTATCGGTTTTGGAACATGTAATAGCGGAAAGTATATTGTGCATGGTGGGACTTTCCAGCTGAAAAGGCATTTCAGATTTCATACTAGACATTTTCAAAATGTCTAATACCACAGTGATGTTTGTAACATGCCAGGCATAGATGTTAGTCCAGCTTTAAGTTTTACTTGAATTTATACTTATTACTACCTTTTGTCAGATATCATATTCAATGATTTGTTTTACATGGTGACAGATCAACAGTCTATCTTGGTTTGGCACCTATAAATTATTTACCTGATGGTTTGTGGCCTATCCTTCCTTGGCTGTTTGTTCATGTCCATCACTTTCTTGCCATGATCAAACTCTTAAAATATTGAACACACTTTGAGGACCCTTAGCTAACTATAGAAGATTCAAAACATCTAAACTGAAGAGAAATTGCCAGCTGTGGTGGCAGAAGACCCTATGGTGAAGTCTAAGACAGAGATTGTGCAAATCATTTTAGCAGGCGTACTTCCTCTCATATCATTCACTATCACTTTTTTGACACATTAGACGTGAACAGGGCCTTACAGTTTAATGAGACACAGACCGCTTCCCCACTGGGGGGGAGCTTATTGTTTGCTATAGTATCGTACCATAGGCAGGTAATCATGTTTAACTATATCAATTGATCTGATCAATGTTTTAAAGGAATGTTCTACATTTTTTGTTTTAGGATCAAATGGCACAAGATCCGTCTGCAATTGACATGTTCATTACAGGTATGTTGAGTTAGTATTTTGTTACCGTTCCTATTACAAGATTGTATTTACTCTCTGTGGAAGGGTTAGCAACTTCAGCATTTGCCAAATTGCAAATGCGTGTTTAACAAAATTGCCTGTTTATTTTATAAATGTAAATGTACAGAAAGCTGCTCCCACTATTATTTGATCAATCACACATGAAGGGTAAGGCACTCCTCACAATTCCTGTTGGAAGTGTTAAGTTGCACATTATCAAAGTGATTATATTTAAATGAAAATCAATGCACATCATTTAGTAGGAAATAGCCCATTAGGACATGCTTCATCACACATAAAACAATAAACTCACAAAAAAACAGTCACAGTATATCAACGGTATATAATAATTCCACCAATGTGGTTATGTTTTTAATTGGTATTACAGACCAGCACCTTGATCTTTATTTTGGTTCTCGATCTCCCAAACAGCTAGTACCCTGAATGCTGGCCTTCTAGGCAGAGTTGCAAAGCAAAGAACAGACTCAGGCTGCCCAATAAAAAGAAAAGCTTAAGATGAGCATAAGAACAAAGACTCTGGACAGAGGAAAAATGGTACAAGAAAAGGGCCAGCATCCCTGAGTCCCTCATCCCTCTTCACTGTTGACATGGAGACTGGTGTTTTGCCCGGTGCTATACTGCTCAACAAAAACATTAAATAAATAATTGAAATCACCGGCTGTGCCAAACTGGTTGTTCTGGCATGTTGCAGGCAGCAAAACCTTCTCCACTGTAACCAGACTCTTTCACGTCTGTCACATGTGCTCACGTGTGCAGGGCTGTGAGCACAGGTCTCACTAGGGGACATCGTGCCCTCATGCCACCCTCATGGAGTCTGTTTCTGACAGTTTGGTCGGAACAATGTCCACCAGTGCATGCTTGAAATTGTGAAGAATGAATTTAGATTTAGCAGTAGAAACGGAGCATTAAAAGGTAGAGAGAAGCGAATAAAAAGATAACCAGTCCTCAGTTAGTTTTGTTTTCTTTCAGTCAGGAGCCCACATACCTGTTCTGTTAGTTTCTAGTGAGTCAGTCAGCCATGGAGTGGGAGAGGAATGCCAGGCTGGCCGAGAGGTCAAGGGTCAGAGGTAGTTGAAAGATGTGGAATGAGTGGGGGAAGAGAGAATAAAAAAAGAATATCTGTGCCACCTCCTCGTCTACCGGATATCCTCAGGGTTTGAGAGAACCTATAGTTGGATGAAGAAAGGGCAGCAGTGTTTTCTCAGTTGATCCCAAAAGTTTTAGAAGAAATTCTTCAGTTTTAACATATTTACAAAAAATTATTTTAACTTATTTTGTGGTGTCTGAAATTTAATTTTGCTTCTTTTCTTGTTTCGCACCTTAGGGGCCAGCTTTACTGAGTGGTTTACATCGTACGTCCATAACGTTGTAACGGGAGAGTACCCAATTATCCGGGATCAGATCTTCAGGTAACCTTTACTTTTTCCTTTCTGGAATCCCTAACCGTCATCGGCTTTGATTTTGTAGGTGAGGCAAGAGCATAGACTAAAATCCATTTTCAAATAAAACGACATGCATAATTGTCCCTACAGTCCTTACATTTAAGTTCCGGTCTTTTAAAAAATATATAAAAACAGATTTTCAGTCTACGAGTATGGGTGTGGATTATAAAATGGGTAATGTAATGGCAATAAAGATTTTACCCTGACCCAGGCAGTAAACCCTTATTTCTGCAAGGTCCTTGCTGTAAATGACAATGTTTCCAGTCAACAAAACAGCATTGCATAATGTCCAAAACACTTGAAAAGTAATCATAGAAATTAGCCTTTTCTAGTATATTGAATCACACACAATATACTTCCGTATATAAACTAAAGTGTACTACAGACAATTGACTTGGTCAGACAAATTGGGATTTTTCCTTACAAATAATACTTCTATCTAGAATCACCCATATTCTTATGGCAATGCTACAATTTGTTAATAATAATAATTCAATTACCTTTTACACAATACTTGTCATGCCCTGACAGGGCAGGACTAATTGTGTGGCCTCTAGCCCTCTCTATGCCGTTGTGGGCTCCCCAGTCAGAGCAGCTGCATTCAGTTGACTCTGATTGGGGAGCCTACTTAGGTTCAGTTTTCACCACACCCGGTGTGGTTTATTGTTTGTTTGTGTTTGTCACGACTTCACGGTTTGTCACGACTTCACGGTTTGTCACGACTTCACGGTTTGTCACGACTTCACGGTTTGTCACGACTTCACGGTTTGTCTTTCATTTAATTCAAGATTCATGTGAATACTCTACATGTTTTTTGTATATCGTTTTTATGTTAGTTAGTCCTTTCATTTTACGTGTACAGTTTCGTGTAGTTTGTACCATTTGTTTTGTGGATTAAAATCACCTTTACCTTTGAAACAATGTCTGCGTATGGTTCAGCTGCACAACACAGCCGTGACAATACTCTTAATTACAATAATGAGTGCATAAAATAAAACATTTTGGCAAAGTGCAAAAATAAATACATGTTTTATATCTATGTTGATAACACCCTTTTAAATCCCCTAAGATTTTTGGAAGATTTTAAGTTGAAGCAATATTCACAGGTACATCCATGATAAGCAGTGTGTTGCCACAACAGGGGACATCACTGTTTCAGTGTCTACCTCATTCCTGCCAGAGCTCAGCTCGGTGCATCCACCACACTTCTTCTTTACTTATCGGATCAGGTATCGCTATTGCCTCTACTAATTTCAGCCCCTCAGCATAATTGGAAATATTAAAGTGTAAATTTAAATTGGCACTACACTAATCATGCATGTGAAATGCTACCCTCAGGATTGAAATGGCAAAGAACGCCCTCCCTGAGAATGCCTGCCAATTGGACAGTCGTTATTGGAAGATCACCAATGCTAACGGAAATGTGGAGGAGGTCCGTGGACCAGGCGTTGTTGGTAGGTAATTGGTGTGGACACTGCTGTCTAGGTCTGCTAGCTGAGGACATCTGTCAGTTATAAAGACAGAACACTCGAATGCCAACTTCACGTTGTGTCTAACCCTTGTGGTTTTTTCCACAGGCGAGTTCCCTGTGATGACTCCGGGGAAAGTACACGAGTATGCCAGCTGCACAACCTTCTCCACTACCTCGGAGTACATGGAAGGCCAATACACCTTCCATCGTCTCAAGGACAAAGAGGAGATATTTGATGTCTGCATCCCACGCTTCCACATGGTTTGCCCTCCATTCCGAGAGTCAATGGTACGGACGGTAAGTGTTTTTAGTGTTTGGGAAAGAGTTATAGATGCGTAACTACTTGCAAAATCATTGAACATGGTATGCTTTTAGGTTAAAGGGAAATGTAACCATATCTCACCTACCTAATGTGCTGATAAAGAATGTTAGCAATGATACACTTGTCAGAAAATGCTTCTCCTTTATAAATGACCTAATTAGAATTAGGTCAAATACAGAACTTCCCTCTGTATTTGTTTGTTCATAGCAAAAGCAGATATAGCCATAACAGTATAGCCAGCCATGAATAATATACAAATGCTTATCACAGTATCAGAGACTTTGGTACTTTGGGAGTGGTCGAAAGCCAGACTGAAGAGGCTCAAAAACGGTTATTGAGGAGGTGACTTTGCTGATGGGAGGCAGCATTCCTTTCAAGGGTTTTTGCAAGGAAGGAGAGGTTGGAGATGGGGCTGAAGTTATGGGATCCAGACAATGTTTCTTTAAGATGGGTGTGACTGTAGCAGTTTTGTAGTTTGAGTGGACAATGAAGTGGAAGAGAGAAGGATTGACTGAGTGATGTATGGACAGTGAGCAGGAAGGCAAGCCTTGATGAGAGTCGCAGGAAGGGGATCCTGAGAGCAAGTAGTTGTTTTTGATGATATAATTAGTTTAGGAGATATGTGTCAAATTGGGGTACGCAAGTGGGATTGTAAAACAGGGGGTGGAGGGGAGGTAGTTAATTGTGGAAGAATGGGCTGAGGGACAAGGATTTGCCAAAGATATATTAATTAGTGTGATCTTGTCCTTGAAAAAACTGAAGAATAGAATTTGCAAGCAGAGCAGACAGTCGCTGTGGGGTTGGAGACTTTAGTTGACTGTGGAAAACGGAATTCTGGAGTTTTTGTTGGGGGTTGTGATGGTATTGGAGATGTAAGACGTCCTGGCAAGATAGAATGCATCTCTATAACTGGAGAGGTGAAGCCTAAAGGCTTCAGAATGGATATTCTAACCAGTTCTAATTTGGTGTTCAAGATGGCGGCCCACCTGCTTCATGGCTGGAAGCTCAGATGTAAACCAGGGTGATGAGGATCAGGAGGATGTGAAGGATTCTCTGTTTTGTTCAGAGTGTTGCCTTTTGGTTGAGGGAGAAGGAAAGAGTGGTGTTAAACTGGTTACATGGGTTGTGGTTCTGATGAAACTGTTGTTATCCAAATGCAATTAGTAAATACATTATTCCATTCACACTGAATATGTCAAACTCCCATTCAGGTAGAATATTTTAGCTGTTTTTTTAAAACCTCTTTGTTAGCTTACTCCGGTTCAAACAAAGATGGTGCAATATCCCCATTTAAGATCACTTCTGAAAATGGTACTAATCCGTCCTTATTTATTTTTGAGATCTCACTAGCCCTTCCACACACTTTTATGTACTATTGTGTAATGTAGTAAGCAAAACACATTCCTGCGCTTTTTCTGGACAATTGTATGAATAATCACACTGAACTCTCTCAAAACATGATTCAAGCCCCCTAAAGGTCCAACAGGGTGATATGCCCCTTAAGGAAAGGGTAAACGTCCCTATTAAGCCCACAAAATATTTTTTTTATGTATGCTGCTTTAAGTGAGAAAATGTTTGTTAAAACATCTCATTTGAATTGTCAATAATTAATTTATACCAATTTAATGTTTTCATTGTTTAGTTTGTCAAAATGTGTTGAAAGTCTGGGATATGCTTATTGGGTACCTAATGTACCCAATAAGCACATTGGTATTCAAAATAAGCCCAATTCAGATTTGTTGATAAATAATTATATATATTTAAAAAAACCTAACACAAAAAATGTGTTCTGTTCAAATCTGGAATCTACTAGCTCTCAATAGTGTTTTCATTTTGTCTCCAATCCTATTTTATGGCATATAAATGGCATTTGAAGTAGTTGTGACCAGCCTTTTTGCTGTGTTGCCAAAAAAACTATTCATGAACATGCCACACACATGCTTTGATTACTCAATATTGACAAATCTTATCGGCTTTCAATAATAGGTGTAATTTATGCAACAAGGAGCTTCACTGGGGGAAAAAAGCGATGTTTTTAAGTGGGCTTATTTGGTACGTGGGCTTATTTGGTACGTTTAACCTAAATATTTTCAGACAGACCACTGGACACTCTATAGATTGCAAGATATCATATATTGAATTATTATGTCTTATATTATGTTTGAAGATTTTATACAAAAACTTTATTTGAGATTTGCCAACATCTCCCCCTCATCAGCAGGGATCCGCGAGGGATGTTTCCAGCTCGTCTTTCAATGACGACAACTCCTCTGACACGGATGACTATGACGAGGGAGAGTTTCGAGGCATAAACATGGCAGCCCCGGGTGGGCGATGCCCACGACACATCTGACGCACTCATCTCACTACAGGACTCAATTAGGAAAGGGGCAAGGGAGGTTTTTCACATTTACATTAGAGATACAGTGTTTTCATCCATTGTAACAATGTTTTTACCATGGGCATTGCTCTACGTAAACCTTTCTACCCCCCAGTACAATGAAATACTTCCACACTCTCTGCAATACAACCTCCCACATACTGTCCAGAACGCTCCATTGTTTGTTTGTTTTTTCCTATTTTTTTTTCTCTTTCCAACAACGGAGCGATCTGGAACTGAACATTGATAGACGAGGGTGTGGGGGTGTCAGCTTTTTTTCAATGGCGTCATTGTTCATTCTCTAACTGGCTGCCCAGAACCAAAGTGCATATTGGAGTTTTATCTAAATTACGTGAATTTCCTTTGGAATATGTAGTGTTTGAAGGGAAAAACATATTTGCATTGCCACAGGTTCACTGTAGGCATTTTGCTAATGGATCATGTAAAAACGCAATTTTTGAGAAGCTACTTTAAACTTTCATAAGTATGATGACATTAATCAGAGTGGGTTACTACCAGTGGATTTCAAATGAACAAGAATCCCACTGAATGACACGGAACCACAGAAGTCCAAGCTGGGCATTTTTGGATATGCTAACAAAAGTCACAGGCTGTTGTGCTACATTAGATGCTTTCTGTATGTCTAATTGACAAACTGGAACATTTATGTGGGCTTGCCTCTGCCATGCAGTAACGCATTTCATGGCTCAATACCTTATTAATTGCAATGTGATTATGACTGATACTTCTAAAGCCTGTAGAAACAAACAACTGTTTAGTAAAGCAGCCAGTGTGCAGTTTCTTATAGAAATCTGAATGTTTGATCAATGAGCTATGTCATGCCTTTACAGTAAATTGTCTTTCTGGTCCAGTTTCCTTTTGATAGGCTTTGAGCACACTCTACTCAGCACATAGTTTACGGGACATGCAAATACCCTGGTTTAGCAGAGAACCTAGTTTCTTAGCACATTTTTTCCGTCTGACAATTTTGCCCGGAACACAAGTGCTGATACATATAGGATATTATTGAATTATGTCTCTAAATATGGGATTAAGGTGTTTACGTTTTGTTGCCTATGAATGGCAAGATCTATATTTTAGCTAGGTAACATAACTAATTATTTTTATTCTGTTTCCTGTTTCATTTGATTTGCATTTGGGTATTTGTTGATTATCAAAAGTTTTTTATTCATAAATGTGTTTTGTTTTTCTATGTTTGGGGTAAATAAACACTAAATGCTGAATGTGTAAGAACATTATTTTATTTAAGTTGATACCTTAATTTGAATCATTTATTTTCTTAGTTTTTAAATAGTTTACTAATAAGATGTAAACAAAAGTCTGTTCATAACTATAGTAATAATGGATATTGTTATGTTTTACAGCTGTTATTCATAATTTTAAAGAACGGTGTGCAACAAAATAACAAAAATTGTTTGATTAAAACTGCGAAGTTATTTAAGCACAAATGGTATACTATCAGAGAAACAACCTCACAATAGTCTATTGTTAATATAAGTATTTGTTTTGTTGCCAAGAATCCTGAAGTGGCCTTTGTTGTAACCCGACCGATGTACCATTGTTCTGCAGAGTTGTGTAGGCCTACTCCTATAGCCTCATTTCTTCCATCCTTGTCATGGTTACTAATGTAAATCTATGTAATTTACAATGTGTGGTTCTTCATTATGGCTAGTATTGAATCCAATATGCCATATGTTGTGTTCCAGTTCACTGTGTAGTTCTATTCAATGATTAAATAGTCAGTAGGATGTAGAACATCATGAAGACATTGTGAAACGAAGTTGTTTGTTAGCCAGTGTGTTAAAAAAATTTGAAACACGAAGGCAAATGCCTTGAAAGGCTTAACGCTACCTCAAATAAGTAATATCCAGTTTAACCTTAAGTTTGGTTATACGATGACGTCATGCCCAGTTTGATAAGATGTTTAGTCATATAGTATTAGGAAATGTAGGTTGTTCTACACACTGAAATACAACATTACGTATTGGAAAATACTTGAGTTATAATACTTAAGTGTTATTCAACCGTTATGTATTCTGCCTGCAGCAGTTTTCACTCGAACTCTTGCCACAGACTAGCGCCCCGTAAAGGGTGTTTGGTTTATTCAGAAGGGGAGTGGCAGGGACGGATGTCATCCGGTGATCCAAAGCACTGGATGTCAGATTGCTTTCGTTGTTTTCGAGCAAGCAGGGTAAGTGAAGTCATGTTTCGTAAAATACATTTTTAATAAATGCTGCTTTATAATATGTATGATAACCATATTTCCACCGACAAAAATGTATTACATTGTTGAGGGTTAAGTTGTTGGCTAGCTAGTAGGTGTTGCTTATTTTATAGCCTTTCCGCTTCGGGAGATTAACTGTGTTAACCCCGACAAATAATTCCAAGTTTCTCCTGTTGTCAAATATATAATAATGATCTACGGCAGATCACGTTTTATCGTGTGGTAAATATTGATCAAATTACATTCTACGTAAACAATTGTTACGTAGAATTGAATTCTGACTATTTACGTTTGGCTACGCTTAAGCACTCCATTGCGAGTGGTATAATACGTACAGATCTAGCCGAACACAGTCGGCACCATTTTCTACTACACGTCCACCGACGTTGAGTTGGGGTTGAAATCTACTACGCACCTCATGGCCCTACGTTCGCCTACACTTCAACAGTTGAAAATGCTTTCTCATAAACATGAGAAATGTTTTTTATATATGTGACATTTATTTTCTAAATCTCTAAGAGCTTATGTCAATTATTTGTTGCATATCTGTGTAAACAACTACATTTAACTAGTCCGAATAATATAGAATCTACGTTTTAGTAATGTTTTGTATGAACGATTTTATTCAAGACGCGGAGTCACACTGTTGACTCTACGTCTTGAATGTGTATAATAACTCAAAATATTTTTTTAGAAAAATTAATATCTTATGTACCATGTATTCAGAATATATTCAATTGGTTGGAAATGTTTTGGACAGTCACACGCTTGCCTGTATACTAGTTGTTATGCATATCCATGCATATGCAGATACACTTCAAAATCATTCCATTTTGTCTGAAGTGCTCTGAGACGGGATTGTGTGGTCTGTGAATGCCCTTGTGTGGCCCAGCCAGAGCCTGTACTGGAACCAAACCAAACATTTCTAGAGAGATTTTAAAATGGCTATGCTGTGATTACCTCATTTTACCTAACAGAGCTTAAGATCAACAGGGAACAATATTAGAAACTCCTCAAATACAGGTGTGCTGTATAATATAAATTCTGAATAATCCTTAGGTAAAATGTATTTGTGTTTTTTTATTATTTTTATTACATTTGCCAGCATTAAAAAATATATATATATATAAGGGATCATTTAAAACCACGTTTTATGATTTGCAGTGACCCTGCCCTCTAAGGGTAAACGTGGAACCACACCATGCCAGTAGTATAATATTCTTGGAGGGTCGCACTGACCTCCACATGCTAGCCAACGGTACCAGGATAAAATCCTCTGGCCCATCGTCACACCGTACGCGGGTACAGTGGACCAGGTTCCTCCTGGTGCAGGACAATGCTTGGCATCATGTGGGCAGAGTGTAGGCAGTTCCTGGATGAAGAAGGCATTGATGCCATTGACTGGCCCTTATGCTCATCAGACCTGAATTCAATTGAGAACCCCGGGGATGTTATGTATCGGTGCGTCCAATACAGCCATGTAGCACCACAGACAGTCCAAGAGCTCACCGATGCCCTGATCCAGGTCTGGGAGGAGATTCCCCAGGACACTGTTCGACTTCTCACCAGTAGTATGCCCAAATGTTGTCAGGAGTGCATTCAGGCATGTGGGGGCCACACACACTACTGAGCACATATGAGTTGCCGTGGTGAAAGTCGCACAAGTTGGAACATCCTGTGATTACAATTTTATATTTTTATTTTTCTGTGTGAGTTTGAATTCAGCCCTCAATTGTTTATTGATTTTAGTTTCTCTATTTGTAAATCGTTTTGTTCTCAACCAATTGCACAATGTACAGTCAAGGTTTTGATCTTAAATATATTTAGTTAATTTAAACCCAGTGTGTGATTTCAGAGTCCCCTTCATTATTTTGAGGTGTATATTTAATTGGTAGCATGTATATTTGTGTTTAATGGACCAACTTATTTCATGTTTTAGTTTTCATAATTGTATTTTTGAATTGGTTTGGTTGTCTTCCTTGTTGTGTTCATTGTAGATGAATAAATATAAAAAATAATTTTTAACAGGACTTGTCATTGTTTTTCAGACCTGACTACAAAAAGCAAAATGAAAAACTATCTCGGGATATGCTTAGTTTTCTGTTTTGCAATATTTGGATTGGGTAAGCATTTTTTTAATGCTAACGCTAATTTTAATGTGACACTATTTATATGTTGGTCAAATATTCAGTAAAAAAATTAAAAAAATAAAAAAGATTTGTATTGTATGTTGCTTTTACAACCATTCAGTCCAACATTTTAATATTTGGAAGAGACACCTTCAGCTATATTGATGGCTTTAAGTCTTTTTGAATATGAATGTACCAGCTTTTCACACAGTGTAAGAGACATTCTTGAGTTTGCCAGAAACCATGAGAGTGGATGCCAGATGTCCTAACACTGCCCATCCCACAGTGAAGTAGCTCCCGTACAGCCAAACTAAGTAAGGCGACCAACAACAAATGCCCACTACCAGAGCTTCAGAGTGTAAGTGCAGAGATAGGAGAACCTTCCAGAAGGCCAACCATCTCTGCTGCACCATCAATCAGGCCCTAATGGAAGAAGACCTGTCACATGCGACCCCAAGGACACTTGGGAGCCTGAGGAAATAGATTCACTGGTCCGATAAGACCAGAATGAAACCTAACATTTTATGTCAAGCGCTTAGTTGGTCAAAAACATAATACTGGTTATCACCCGGCAAATGCCCTCACTACAGTGAAGCGGGCTGTTGGGGACATCTTGCTATGGGGATGGCCCCATATATATTTGCATAAAGCTGGTAAAAGCTTACCCAAAAAGACTCAAAGCTGTGATAGCTACCAAAGGGAATTCTACCCTAACCAATCAAGGGTCTGAATAATGATGTACTTGCATGTTTCCCCAACCCTGCTACACATCCCTATAATGTCACCTAGTTCCCATCCCTACTTGGAATTCCCATCTTCTGTATGCGGATTACCGTCTTTTCATCCTCACCTTGTCTCCCCCAAGGCTCTGCCATCCGCTGTTTCTCCTGCACAGACTACACTGGGAGCTGCACAGATGCCCAGACCTGCAGCCTTGACGACTCCTGTCTGACACTGCACGAACGAGGTGCAGTGAAACGTGCCGCTCGGAACCATCCATTCTAGTCCTCCACGTCTCCATGTTGTCCTGTAACTCCTCTGTTTCTCGGCGCAGGTGGAGATACGTTTCGCCAGTGCATCAAGTACAGTGACTGCGACTACAACCGGTTGAACCAGATGTTCCCCAAAATATCCAAGTTCACCTTTGCGTGTTGCACCGGCGACCTATGCAACGGAGCCGCTTCCATCGGCCCCGACAAACATTTGCTAGGCCTGTTTGCCTCGCTGGCAGTGGTGTGGTGGTTTATGCACTAACCTCTCCCCAAATTCACATGACCAAAGCTCTAATGCATACTCAACTCAAGACACTGCTATAATTGCAGGCATGAAACATTTTGGGCCAATGGCTCATGCTGAAATTCTGCCATTTCAGTGTTAGCCTGAATTACTGGTGCCAGCAGCATGTGTGGTATTGATCATTTATCTTTTGCAATGTTTAAATGTGTTTATAATAAAGTAATATAATACGTAATACTTATAATACAAAACCTGTTTTTTGCTAGTGCTTTTGCCAAGAGCTGAAGGGAACCTGCTACAAGCTGGTTTGGGTTTGAGTTTTAGTGGGTTTTGTATTTAATGTTTCTATTACTGAGATTATAAAATAGATGTTGGTGTTAACTTATGTACAACACATTTCTGTGACTTGAGTCAACAAATTCTATTTTGCATTTAAAATACAACTAATATAGCATTCAAACAATCTTGATTGGTGACCCAATCAAGAGATAAAATTGACAGCCGTTTTCTAACATTTTCCAGTTAATTGAAACACAGTTCCTTCTTTCTTTTTTCGAATGCACGACTACGTCATAGCATACCCCATTGCATGATTTACAAGTATTGCAAATATTGTCTATTACTCCATCTTAGTTGTTTGTTTTAGACATGGCCTAGCATAGTCTTTTTGGATTCAATATTTCAGATTAGTTTTGTTTGTTGATAGGAATTAATAAAGTGATGCATAAATGGTCAATAAAAGCTAGTAAAAAAGCACTTCTGTAAATGTTTGTTGACCTATGACCCCTCATTTTGTGTACATTTTTGATTTCACTGAAAACTATATAAAAACACCAAATCATAGGACAATGGGTTTGTACCTGTTTTTTTGGAAGTGATGGCACAAACAACCCCTCCCAGAATATGAACTGAAACAACACCAAATAATATGAACTGAAACAACCTATCCAGAATATGAACTGAAACACCCCATCCAGAATAGGAACCACATTTCAGCGTGGCCCAGGAGTTTCACATCCTCATGTGCTACCAAAACACTTCATACTCTTCAAACTTCAAACTCTAATCAACTAAACAGAAATATCTCTTTGGTAAATCAACCCACTCGTTCAGAGTGCAGCATGAAACACATATTCCATTGGAAACAGAATCATGCCAGGATTGTATCTCTCCCAGTGGTAAGGGGGAGCTTGACCAAGAAAACAGTAAATATTCATGACGTTAGAGTTCAAAGGAAGGTTTTCGTTTTTTAAATTCTAAAATGCTTGAGGGGGATGAACTGGGGCTATGCAGATTTGTGACGTGGCTATAGCACTCATTAGCCACGGTGTAGCACCGTGCCTGCAGAGACAGCATGGGTGGTCACCCACTCCTGTGCCTTGTACACCAATAGGACCAGCTAAAGAGATGAAGCTTCCAGAAAGACTTCAGTGTTGAGACAGAGACTAAACCTCTCCCATGTATGTGCAGGTCCTTTCACTAAAATGTAGCTCTGTTGGAGAATGAGACTTGGAAAGTTGCCAGGGACAGTTGATTTGAGATACAGATATACAATGGGGAGAACAAGTAGTTGATACACTGCTGATTTTGCAGGTTTTCCTACTTACAAAGCATGTAGAGGTCTGTAAATGTTATCATAGGTGCATACAAATTACAGACCTCTACACTACATGCTTTGTAAGAAGAAAACCTGCAAAATCTGCAGTGTATCAAATATTGTTCTCCCCACTGTATTAAGTTTATATTATATATTATTTGTTTATATTCATATTATTGAAAACTCCCTTGGACACCCATCCCTATCTTTGTCACATTAGCCAGCATGTTATTTGCATTGACATAAAATCTTCAAATAATTCCATACTGCAGACTGGCAAGTAATAAATGAGTCTCACTTAATAGTTGCAAACAAAATTCCTGCTATATTCAGTGGTTGAAAGTTTGTCACAGAAGAGTTGACTATTTTAATCAACACACTGCGGTGAAATTCAAAGCCTTAGGATATCAGTATCCATGGCTTCAAAGCCCAGTAGAGATGCCAATGGCCATATTACCACTTGCAGTACTGCTTGACGCATTCTCTTTAATAGTCCCAGCCTGTTTGGACAGCTGGATGGGGCTACTTCCAAACCAGGAGTGAGGAAGTCAGTGTTAAAAGCAAAGAGCATCAGACAATATTTGTATACAGGATGCACAATGTTTTTTTAAAGTATTTATGGCTTGTTTTAGCACAGCTTTTACTTTGTGTGAAAGTAACTGAATACGACAATTCAATAAACCATAGCAGTAAGTAGCATTCTTCCTTAGCTTGGGTCCTGCAGGATTTGTTAGAGAGCATACAAAAACATGTCAAATGTGTTTTGCAATGTCTTGTTCTTAAAACAAACTGAAATATCTTTTAAAATGAATGTCATGTAGTAATCTGAGCTAATCTGCTAAAATAAGCCTACTACGTGATAGGGTTTCTGAAAGAGCTGCTGAAAAACAAATTCTGTGGACAAGACCTGACCCCCTGTTGTCCCAGCACACATTGGAGAAGAGAAAGTGTTGCTTCAATATTTACACTCTGTAGTCGAGACATCCTAATAATCGTTGGCTCGTTGGTTATGCTAATGACATGCCACAGTCTTAAATCATCAGTGTTTATCCTCTAGTGACGTTTTCACTCCAGACCCCAGACATACGTCCATGTGTTGTGTAAAACGTATGAATGTTGGTGCAATTTGTTGTTAAATGGAAAGAATGTGGGACGCTCCGACAACAGATCTTACTGTTACCGTTAAGGTCAAATCATGATGCTGACTAAACCCTTCGTCTCTGAGAAATAACCAAATATTAACAATAGCAATGACTGAAGGTTGTATAGCATGACAAAATAGGGCAATAGTAGTTTCCTGACATGTGTTATATATATTGTTTTACGCAACAGCTATTAAAGTCAAAGAACATGTGACAAAACTAGAATGACCAGTCATTCTGGTTTTGCAATGGTAAAAGCAGACATTGGCCCTTAAAAAAAAAGCTTGACCAACAACATATTTTCCATTTTGTTTCACTGTTGTGTATGGCACTTGTTTTTATCAAGCATAATTTGACAGGAAAGTATAGAAAGAGTCTTTGCAGTTAAATATATAATTATGTTCATGTTTTGGAGGGATACAATATCAATAATTTCTAATGCTATACAGTTCATTCAACATTGTAACATAATATGATCTATAAAGAAGGCTCTTCAAATGCTTTACTCTTTAGTACAACACAATTTCCCAAAAAGTTGGGGGGGCTGTATGAAATGCAAATATAAACTGAATGCAGTTAAGTGAAAATTTATGATCCATATATTTAATTGAAAATAGTACAAAGACAGCATATCAAATGCTGAAACCGAGACACTTGTTTTTAGAAAAATACATGACCATTTTAAATTTGATGCCAGCAAAACCTTTAAAAAAAGTTGGGACAGGGACATGTTTACGACTGTGTTGCATCATCTCTTCTTTTAACATCACTCTGCAAGCTTTTGGGACTGCAGGCAGGCCAGTTTAGCACCTGGACTCTTACTACAGAGCCATGCTGTTGTAATAAATGCATACTGTGGTTTAGTGTTGTCTTGCTGTAATAAGCAAGGCCTTCCCTGAAAAAGACGTCACCTGAATAGCAGCATATGTTGCTCCAAAACCTGTATGTTTTGATCAACATTAATGGTGCCTTCACAGATGTGCAAGTCACACATGCCATGTAAAGTAATGCACCCCTATATCATCATTTAATTAAAGTATTCACATCTGATATGTTCATGTTTTGTATGTTTAAATTCAGAGATTCAGGAAATCATTAGATCAACATTTTAATCAAAATGATTCAGTACTTAATTTCAAAGTTAGCACAAAATATGTTTGTAAAATGTTTCATCAAAAAGCATAATGCAACTGTAACCCATAATGGTTGTGTGGGTTTGTGTGGGTTTGTGAGTGCAAAGGGTCATTCATTTGCTTTATCATTCATGTGCCTACAATTTTTAAGACTGTTAGTTACAAAGGAAGACTGTACAGGATATCTTAATTTAGCAAGAGAGTAAAATGTCAACTCCATTACTTTTCTTCAAATTCTATCCAACTTACAATTTTTACATTTATTTTATTACATACTCAAATGTTTAGATCGTGACTTACTCCAATCGACAACCATATACATTATTTTTGGGTCAGAACGCCAGACAGCAAAATGTCTTTTGTAAAATACTTTGATTGGTGTTACTGCTCGTACTGGTGGCATGGTGATACGATCATGGTCAAAAAAGGAAGTAATTAATCCACCGTATTCTTTCTGAATCAGTCACAGATTTCAAAAATTCTAAATCTAGAAAAAAATAATGGAAACAATCCCAATGCCACAAGCCATGCATTGTGTATGTTCATCCTAACCCACATTCTTTGTATGTATTGGCCCTGAAGAGCATCTATTTACCGGCTCTGTTTTTTTGTTTGTGTCACTCATTGTCTTTTAAACTTTAGTGAGACTGGCATTGTTCAGACTATAGGCAAGGTCATCCTTGGAATTGTTTTGGGAACATTTCTGCATGGTTTGTGTATACTGTGTGGGACAAGAAGAATGAGGTCTGTTTGCAGGTCTCGCAGAGCTCTGTGGTGGTCTTAGGCAAGAAGAGAGGGGGTGTGGGAGGGGCAATGGGACGTGGGCATCGGGTATAGCTGGATAGGGATTGACAGAGCATCAGTTCAAGACACCTCCAAGGACAACGAGGACCGAACGAAGACATAGAGGAACTCTGGTGGAAGTCCGGTGGAATATTGAAACGCTATTATCACTTTAGAAGTAAGTTTGCAAAAGTAAGCCTTGTTTTTTCCCAAAGTTATCTTATCAGATAGTATATTCTTATTTGCTTGACTGATTTGCTTAACCTACCCTGTTTTATTTCTTACAAAATGAGTGTTTTTCAAATGCAAATATACATATCTTTTGACTATTGTGTACAGGACTCAGCACAGCAGTTGCCATGAAGCAGAAACATTGACCAGGGGAAGCAATAATCCTGTTGTTACAACTGCAACCGGAGAGAGCGGCAGGTCCCAGACTCTTACATTCACCCCCCGTCACCAGTCCCATCGATGTCTATTTCTGAGCCGCTGTCCTCGACATCCCCTTCCCCACCTCAGCAGTGTGACTACAGCGAATGGAGACCCACATGGGTTATCATACCCTCGGTCTATCTCCTGGTGTTTGTGCTGGGCTCCGTGGGAAACGGGCTCGTCCTCTGGGCATACCTGGACCGGCCCGAAGTGAAACCAGCCGGGTCGGGTGTCGGCACCAGGAGGAGATTGAGCCCCAAGATGCCCGGCTCCTCTCGTTCCCTAACTGACCTGCTCATTGCTAACCTGGCTGCAGCTGATCTGGCTTTTGTGATAACCCTGCCTTTATGGGCCGCATACACGGCGTTAGACTACCACTGGCCCTTTGGTAAGGCCCTTTGCCAGGTTAGCAGCTACTTGGTGGTCGTCAACATGTACGCCAGTGTGTTCTCGCTCACGGTCCTCAGCGTGGAGCGATACTGGGTGATGGCGGGCCGCCGGCGGTCCGGTCCGGCTCAGCCGAGGGGAGTCTGCCGTGCTGCCTGGGTGGTGGGAAGCGTCTGGCTGGTGGCGGGCCTCCTGGCGCTGCCCGCGCTACTCCTGAGGACTGTCAGGCTGGTGGACGTCAGCGAGGAGTACCAAGAAGACGGGGAGGAGGAGCACACGCCCCAGGTCACCTCCTCCTGCGTGATGGACTACACCGGCCTGATCCCGGCTGAGCTGGGGGACGAGGACAGGTGGGGGGCGGAGCTGCTGTGGACGGCGTCGCTAGGACTTAAGTCCACCTTGGTGGGCTTCCTGTTGCCCATGGTAACCTTGCTCATTTGTTACTGCTCCTTGGGCCGTCTCCTCAGCCGGCATTTCGGACAGGGCCCTCGGCCCGACCGGCGACGCCAGCGCCACCTGTTGAGGGTCATCGCCACCTTAGTGCTGGCCTTCTTCCTCTGCTGGCTGCCCTTCCACGCCAACAAGACACTGGCCATTCTCATGGACCTGAAGCTGCTGCCCTACTCCTGCCCCTTTGACCAGATGCTGGTCGCGGCTCACCCCTACGCCACCTGCCTTGGGTACGTCAACAGTTGCCTCAACCCCCTCCTCTACGCCTGCTGTGATGGTGCCTTTCGCAAGCGTTGCCGGGCGCTGCTGCAGCGGGGGGCGTGCAGAGGTGGGTGCGGGAGGCGAGCGGCAGCTAATGAGGAAGACAACAGGGAGCAAGTCAGCGGGAGTTCGGCCATTGTTTCCAGAACACAGGCTGACCTGGGAAATGGGGCAGGTGACTCAGGGGTCGGCAGAGGCTGAGAGGGGAAGTGAATCTAGTCTGAATGTAATAGTAAACAGAAACAGATATCCTGGGAAATCCTTGCTCATACTGTGTTCACCGAATCCCTCTAGAGAAAGACAGACGAATGTAAAAATAGAGAAGGAGTGCTGGATATCGAGCCAAGGAAAGAGTCTGCAGACAAGCCTTGTTATTTTTTGTAGTTGATGTATGTATGAAACTATGTGTATGAAAATGTGTAAGTCAATGTCATTAGTAGGGGGATTTCTGAGTACATATGTTTCTAAAGGCACTGAAACAAATGAAATGTTTTCTCCTGCTCGTGTGAAGAATCATGTTCTGAGGTGGAAGTGGAAGAATGTAATCTGTTAGAAATGAAACTCATACAACCTTTGTTTTCCCATGGAGGCACATGACCCTGAAAACACAAACAAGGCTAGCTTTTGAGTGCATGAGGAATGACGTATTATTCTGTCTCTTATTGGACATGGAATTCATGACTCAGTGACTCATGGAAAATGTTCAGTTCCAAACTATCAGTGGGGAACATGATCACATGTCTTACCAGGGACTATGGTATCATGTAGAGAAATGTTCTTTCCTCTTACCTTATTTATTCTATATCCACCTGTGTTCTTTAAATAAACCCAAAGAATCATCTTTTTCAAGCTGCTAAAATAGAATCAGATTATGTGTGTATGTTAAGCGTCTCCTTAATTACAGTTTACTGGAGAGCAATAAAAGTGACTAAGTAGATGCGCCCATGCAAACTTAATCAAAAATGATTAAACTCTGAACAATTTATTTGCTCACCATAAAATAGTTTAGTTTCACAAAAAAAACGTAAACGTTCCCGTCAGAGGACTTTGGCCTCTTGCAGCCACGTGAACTTGGATGCAAGGATGTACTGCAATATCTCCAAACACAACTAATAGTCCGCCCTGCCTTCGTCCCAGAAGACAGTCAAACTCAATATAATGTGATAGAATAAGTGCAGGAACTGTCAAATCTCATAGTAGACTATGTGTGTTAACATCAAGATGTGTGTGTTAATAGGGCTCATTCCAGCGAAGTAGCCATACCCAGGTGGCTCTTTTGAATGAAAAGGAACCAGAACGCTATTTGCCTAAAAGCCCAGCACTGCTTCTAACTCACTGCTTCTAACTCAGGAACAACCCAGAACGAAACCGGTTGAGGCAGGGTGGTGTAACCTGAGAAACCTGATGGTTAATCAGTCAGTATGAAATATGATTGAAGAGCAGGAAATGGCAAAGAACATAGCATTATAACACAAGGGTTGTAGATCTGATTCCCATTGGGGGCCAGTATGAATAATGTGTCTGTGCACTGCTTCACGTTTCTCTTGATAAAAGTGCTAATTCATCTTAAATACATTTGTATCTCATTTTCAGTTGTTGCATATTTTAACAATTCAGTTATGCTTTTTAGTTACTTTCATTTGTTGCCTTGTGAAATATGAAATATGGGTGTTGAAAGTGTTTCCAACATGTGACCAAATCCCCCATAAATCAGTTTTTATTGTGCGGAGAAATAATTACACATTTTCATGGACATAATTGTGGAACTGTATGAGAAAATTATGTTGGACGTAAAAATATTTAGAGAGTTTTCTTCAAATAAAAAAGATAATCGTGTATAGCATTGTTGTTTTCTGTTTATCAGATTTTTATTGAATTTGACACTGCCCTAATTTGTTAAGGCAAATTCCAGTGTAATAGTTTCAACAGTAGAGGTCACTTTTGCACAAAGCTTTTTAGTCCCTTGGAAGCGAGGTATCCAACAGATTCTTTGGGGGAAAGGAGAAGAATGTGATTATTTCATCATACCCATAAAGAGATACCCTCCCACCATTAATGTCACAATACTGGGATTGTTTGTCTTAATATTGCACAGTCCATTGTTATTAAACTGTAGATACTGTATATAATACACTGACACACTTAAACTCTTTAAATCATCCAAAACCCAAGTGCTGTACATTGTCCTGTGTTACACTACTTACAGCAGCCATACAGCCTGTTGAGTCTGTCAATGTCGTTCCTGCTCATCTGGGTGGCTTCGCCAAAAGATACGTTGATGTTAGGGATGGGCTCCATAGTTGGGCGGTTGTTTTTGGAGAAGGCGTACCTATGATCACACATCACAGTGCATTGCAAAGTAGGTCTATTCGACAATGTCGCCACTGAAGCTTTACAGTACACTGACCTGAATGAATGCTCAATTAGAAGTGGATTGAAATTCCATACAGTAAAGTCTATTTCAGAAACACTGGCAATTGCCCGACTGACGCCACAAAGCTGACCTGTCATATTGCATGACGGAGTTGTAGTCATAGGAAGTTCCCTGGTTCAGGGTTGCAATCTTGTTAAAGTTGTACTTCATGTCTGGAAAAAAAAATCCCAGGTAGGACAGCATCCACAGATAAG
The DNA here is from genome assembly GCA_016801125.1 of Novumbra hubbsi. Taxonomy (NCBI): domain Eukaryota; kingdom Metazoa; phylum Chordata; class Actinopteri; order Esociformes; family Umbridae; genus Novumbra; species Novumbra hubbsi. The sequence goes on along the minus strand of JACXGK010001090.1, from coordinate 46,786 downwards.
ACAGTGATCACAGGTCGGACAACGTTCACAGATAAGGCAGTGATCACAGGTAGGACAACGTTCACAGATAAGGCAGTGATCACAGGTAGGACAACGTTCACAGATAAGGCAGTGATCACAGGTAGGACAACGTTCACAGATAAGGCAGTGATCACAGGTGAGCATTGATCCTAATGAATGACCAAGGTTAACGATGCGGAGGATCATGGATAAAAAAGACAATGAATCACAACAAAACAACAGCTGAAAGAAAAACAATAGCTTGCAATTGACAAGTGCTTTGAGCCACCAACATGTAATGTAAAGAAGATATCAATTTTCTGTTGTTTCTGTGTTTTTTTTTTTTCTCAAACCTTCTTCGATGTTCTCCCAGTAGACACGGATGTGGTTGTCACGGTCGCTACGGGTCTGCTCATGGTTAAAGCCCAGAGCATGGAGGAGCTCATGCTGAACGGTGCTGTGATACAGGCAGCCTTGACGGCTCAGAGACACAGTCTGGGCGTTTCCCTGACGGCCAACAAAGGAGTAACACCTGAGGAGAAGAGTAGAGGAGGGTTGAGGACAGTGCATCGACACTGAATCGTCTACTCCAGTATATGTTTATTCAGGAAACCTGTCAAATGTGATGGGTTTGTGGGATAATGCAGCTTTGCGGATTCAATTATTGTAATGTTTTGATGTGAAATCTTTATTGTTTAACACGATTGTTTCTAAATAAGAGGAACCATAAACCCTTCAGTTGTGTGTGTTGGTTTGATTTTCTAATTGTTCATGATGAGAAGTCAAATTGAGGCTGACCCGGTGCGTGACTCAATGCTGAGGTAGTCCCTCTCGCTCTGTCGCTGGAAGAAGCGGATGCAGGTGGTTTCAGTGAAGGAGTCCAGACCACGCTGGATGATGGCTAACTCCCGGGATGCTGTGGTAGATAGTAAAACAGGGATTATTATTGTAAAGAAATTATTGGGTTAATTATACAACATCTTAAAAGTACAATACTTACAGAAGTGGTTGGCGATGACATAGGGCACCCAGATCCTTCCATCGCTGTACTTTTGCCAGAGACACCCAGTTGCGGTGCAAGGGTCAGCGTTCTTCTCAGAGGGCAAGGCAATGTCGCCAATTAGAGTAGGCTCATCAGCCTCAGGGGCTTAAGAACAGAACAGGGACCATAGGTTATGTGAGGAAAAACGTTTCAAAGAAAAGTCTGTGTTATTCCTTCAAGCATTAAACATAGTATCAGCTTACTGAGGTTCCTGTTGGCTCGGGTCAGCAGCTCACCAACAGAAAGCTCAGCAGGAAGGTCTTCCTCCACCAGATTCTCTGTCCGACAGAACATTGGAATCCTTAATTCTCCAAAACAATAACATTGCTCATTTCTTTTATGGTAGTAAAATAGTGGCAAACCATTTTTTCTCACCTTCAGACTTTGCAGCACACATGAAATAAAAAAGACCACGAGAAAGGTGAATATATAAAACATGAATATATATATAGAGAGAGATTTAAACTCATATGGAACACAATACATGATAATATTTATGTTGAGAACTTCTCATACATTTATGTCCCAGTATTACCGAGTCATGTCCCATGTCACTCACCTCAGTCAGCTCCTCGGCCCAGGCAGAGGACACCAGAACCAGGGCCAGAAGGCCCACAGTGAACTTGAACACAAACATGGCAATAAGAGGACTGCAGGGCAAATGCAGAAAGAAAAATCTTAAAACCCAGTAAAAGTGGAATGGGTGAAATGGCAGTAGTTAGGGATGTTATTTATACTGTTTGCTAATGCATACATGTAGATAACAGACCCCCAAATAAGGGAACGTGGGCACAAAAATATGCTAACAGGTGTGTGCATTTTATCTTAAGCAGAGAGATAACCGAGAAAACCGAGAGACATGTGAAACAAGACATGTGTAGTAGGTATGTATGACTTCTGTACCGTGAAATCACATGAATATGTTTGTATGGTTGAAATTAAACACTTCCAAATAGACTTTTCATCTCTCTTTTTCAAGTTGTGTATGAATAAATACATGAAGCATCTTGTTCACAATATATTAAGTCATAGCGACACTTGCAACGGTTGGCAGAAGTTTATACTGACACACTTCAGCTTTCAGTGAGGTCCCTCATTGAACATACTGAGGCAATGTGAATGTCAGAGAACACACACAAGTAAATACAATTTAGCCAATAACCTGGGACCACAACTGGTCAACAGTCCAGGCTATCATGTGGATTAAAGCAGCCCTGCTTGTGCTCATAGTCTGCCAACTACACCACAGTATCACATGGATCAGACAAAGAATATTGTTTAATTAGAAAATGTTTAGGGGACAAGTAGTATTATTTCTGACTGCTTTTGGCTGTGTTTACTTTCTTAACTTTCACAACTTTCTGTATGGTTTTCCATCTCATCTCAGTGAGCTGTTTCTGTCCTCCTGGTTGTGTTGCTGTCCTCCTGGTTGTGTTGCTGTCCTCCTGGTTGTGTTGCTGTCCTCCTGGTTGTGTTGTTGTCCTCCTGGTTGTGTTGCTGTCCTCCTGGTTGTGTTGTTGTCCTCCTGGTTGTGTTGCTGTCCTCCTGGTTGTGTTGCTGTCCTCCTGGTTGTGTTGCTGTCCTCCTGGATGTGTTGCTGCCTGAGAATTTTTGTGGACCTGGTAATGTAGCTGACTTGGATTGTGTTTAAAGACCCTGCACCCAGCCACCATGCATTTATTCACCTGCTTGTCATCTAAACATACAGATAAATAGACATTGCTTGAGAGGTCTTGTATTTAATTCTTCACCCGGCACAGCCAGATGAGGACTGGTCACAAAGCAGAGTCTTCTTACTCTCTGGCCTTGTTCCTTAGTCCTTGTTGTTGCCAGCTCTTTGAGGTTTTTAGCTGGGAAACATGATGCACCTGAGTGCCATAGCAAATGGTGTGAATACTTATGAAAGGTGACATGTCTGTTTTACATTTTTCAATACATTTTCAAAACTTTATAAATACATTCTTTCTCTTGATCATTATTGGGCATTGAGTGTATATTTGTGACAGAAAAATCTATTTAATGCATTTTAGAATGGCTGTAACATATATGTGAAAAAAAACCACGTGTTCCTGAATGCAGTGAATATCTTCAGGGGTTTGAAAATACTGGAATTTCAAAATAATCAATATAATCAACATTGTAACAGATTTGTAGTATATGTAGTTGTATTTTTTATCTCTCAAACACTATTTTTTATATAATAATCAATGCTAATACCTTGTTCACAAAAGAAGAAACATAAACAATACACTTATAATTTTTATTTCAATTAAAAAATCATAATGGTGCAGAGTACTTTGCTTGTACATATCACGGAACAACAAAAATAATGTATATTACTATTCATTGTTTATGTAGATTTCATATTGTACTCTTCAATAGCAGATCTCACATTATTCTTGTTGCTGCCCAGCTAACAACACAAAGAGTAGAGAAAGGCAAAACACAGTTAGAGATGTTTGATGTTGATTGTTCACATGCTTTCAGTAAAAAGGCAATTTATAATGGGTTAAACCAAAAATATCCCTAATTTTAAAATAATTCAATGTTCCGAAATATATTAAATTGGCAGCCTATTGAGTGTTGCTTACAAATATACAATACTAACAACTTCTTAACCACTATGCTCTCTTTGCGCACCAACATAAAACGTTATAATAAACAGTGTCACCTACCACTGCAATTATAGAGGCGATTGATGCGCAGAATATCATTGGGACTCATCTGAGTTGCCCTGCCAATAACCGCATTATTGTCTGGGATGGGAAGAATAGTGGGCTCACGATTCCGGGAGAAGGCAAACCTGAAACCGACAACAGAGGGAAGAATTCTGTCACACTATGACACACTACGACACTCTAAGAATTGAGGATGACATTTCCCCTAGATTTAGCTCAGTGGTTCCCAACTCCGGTCCTTGAATACCCTTAACTACCTTGAATACCCTTAACATAACACATTTTTATTTTAGCCCCAGCCAACCTCATCCCTTGTCATTATCAGGCCCTCGTTGACTTGAATTAGTTATGGTTGTCCAGGCCTACAACTAAAATGTGTGCAGTTGGGTGTACTAGAGGACCAGAGTTGGGAACAGAAGTTTAGCTAATGCAACATTTGAGCTTGTGAAGAAAACCATTGTCTAAACTTCCACCTCAACTTACCTTCCATAGTGCATGACAGAATTATAGTCATATAAAGTGTTTAAGTTGTTAGTGTTGATCTTTGCAAAATTGAATTCCATTCCTAAAGGAAAAATGTATTAAGTATAAATCATTTCAGAAATGTTTTAAACATATAAACAATACATTACATCATATTATTAAAAATGGTAATCATAATTTTAAAACAATTAAATACTATATTGTTATTATTATTAGAAGCCTTCTGGATTTTCCATTTCAATAAAACCAAAAAATCAATAGGTGCTGGAATAGAATATTAAGTTGTAAACAAAAAAAATGTCTATGATATATAACATATATAAAACATATAAAAAAAGAACTAACCACGGATAATGTTCTGAAGCAAGATTTGAACATGGTTATCACGGTCACTGCGTGTTTGCTCGTGGTTGAAGCCCAAGGCATGAAGTAATTCATGCTGCACAACGCCCAGAAAAACACATCCATTCCTGCTCAGAGACACATCCTGACCTCTGCCGCGGCGCCCAATAAAGGAGAAACAGCTGCAAACAGAGTTAACATGGAATTAATCAAGTTATCCGCATCAACAATTAAAAAATTTGACTAAAACTAATAAACGGACACTAAATGAAAGTGACATAAATCCAGTATATGGGCAGTGTAACTTTCAATGTTCATACCCCGACAAAGACCGTATGTTCACAAAGTCCTGCTGATTGGTTCTGCGAACAAAACGGATACAGGTTGACGCAGCAAAGGTTCGCAGCCCGCCTTCAATTACAGTCCTCTCCCGAGATGCTAGTAGGTGGACCAATAAGAATCTCAATACGCACACAGACACTCATAAAGTATAGTTAAAAACCATAGCACTAAGCATGACATCCTTTCAGAGAGTATAATACTTACAGTATTGATTAGAGATGACGTAGGGCACGTAAACGTTCCCGTCAGAAGACTTTGGCCACTTGCAGCCCCGAGCCGTGCAGGGGTCAGCGTTCATGAACCTAGTGTGTACCGCAACATCCCCAAACAACACCACCTGGTCCCCAGGGCTTTTCCCTGGAAGACCACACGTGAATGTTTAAGTGATTTAAGTAGTCATTAAAGCAAATTCATTCTGCTTTAAAGTAGAAAATGAATTGTCAGAGAACTTATATTATAAATGAATCTCGCCCCCCCCCCCAAAGAAAAAGTGTGTGTTAGTTATTGAATATATATCACAATATTTTTTGTTAAGAAGGAATGTTGGCTTACCAAGATTTCTGTTAGCCTTCTCGATGAGAGTTGAAACTGAAAAATCCTCGTCCTCAGTTCTGTTTGTGTGGTCTGTGGAATGGAAATAAATATAAGTTATGCAAATATGTCCTTAATTACAAGTATAAAACCATGAATAAGGAACGACAACGTTTCTGGAATGTGATACAATGTCAAACAAGTCAATATTTATCAAGATGAAATGAGCATACCAATTTCCATGTTCTTTTTAATCATTTCAAATGATGTTTTCTGTGTGGCAACAGAAGACAAAATAACATTGCAAAAAGAATGAAACATATAACTTTGAAGTATTTTGTAACATTAACATATTTTCAACCATATTCTTGGATCTTCCCTTACCTGGAAGGAGCGCCCAAGAACTGAGCAGGAAACAGTGATGAGAAGCGTGAAAACCAAGAGGGCTGCCATGGTGAATGCTGCCCAGGACCCACCGATCTGCACTTATATATAATGTAGGCTGACCCCCAGGATTGGTACATTGCAAAAGAGCAGTAGGCATTGACAAATTCAACAGAAGTCTTGCTTCAAAGTGTTTCAAATCAGAAGTTCCTCAAATCTGGGCATTTCCAGACTCAGTGATAATATTTAACGTTAATTAATGGGATAATACTATAAATTACACTATGACCGCAGGATGCTATTGAAGTGTATTGAAGACAGGTAGCAAAAATAAGAGCTTACATTTCTTTATTTAGTAGACTGTTAAAGGACAACTCCAGGATCCAAAACACCTGAAAACCATTGTATAGATAATGTTTCCAGAAAAGAGCTTTGTCAGTAGAATATTACATGAAACAATAAATGCCCTTTCCAGATCCCACATCGTCCTACATTTTTATTTTAATATCTTCATTTCAATATGCAACATCCTTCTACAGCATTGCTATGATGAATTCACTGTGGGCCTAGAAATTAAGCTTGTTCATGAAACATGGCATCGCCCGCCGCAACATGGTCAACCCTGCCTGTTCTCTTACCTTACGATTTCTCCCCATTCCTTAGTAAAATTTATCTCAGCAGCTTGATAAATGAATATATTAGTTGGGTTTATTGATGCTAGCTATTTCGTGACAATAATTAATTAGAAATATGACCTTAACAATAACCCTAACCTGACCCCTAACTAAAATGTAGTTATAACAGACAAGATTGTCCATAGAGTCTCATAGCTATAATAACTTCCATGAAATGCATGCAGAGGGTAATGGCACAGTGAAACACTCTGATCCGATGAAGTAAAAATTCATCAAGTCCTTCATGATTTGTTGTAATTACCTTAGTTTGATTTTGATATACTCCTTTTAATCCATTTAACAATGTGGATATCTAGACCTGTACAGCAGAATCATGGAGGTTCTGTGTGCATTTCCAATAATGTATTACATAGTCTTGTTTTTGCCAATATTGAAAACGTAATTCATAACACCACATTACAATCCAAGGATTATGTAGGCATCAGAGCGCATATGTTCTTTGCAGGTTGCGAGGGAGCACTTGCAGGCTCCTATTATGCAATCTCCCAAAGTGGTTAATGTTTTGAAACCAATGTTGAAATACAGCCCATAATGTCTTGCTTGTTTTTTGAGTAAAATGTTACATCATTGAGACATTGGTTGAGAAGGTTCTATTTGTCATTTTGGCCCAAACTTTGTAATCTATCTGAAATACATTTACTATAAAAAATTATAGCAGGTCCTATGTTTGCAAAAAAAAAAACAGGCTAAGTTGAATCTGCAATCACACAAAGCTGGGTAATTTATGCAAGGTGTCATTTTCTTATTGAGGCAAAAATATTTCTGAAATCTCAAACTTAGTTTTTATATGTTCCTTTCCTGTTTTGTGTTGCTTTTATGCTATTGGTCTTTTATACTGACTGATGATATTGTTGCAGGTGTTACAGAACTGCTAGACAGTACATTTGTTTTAAAATGTGCTAATCATTGTTTGGTGTGTTTACATTGTATTGAACACTGCTAGAGCTAGGGCTATTCTGTTTAGTGATCAGAGGGATAACACTGTTGTTTTTTTAAGTATTTAAAAAGGGGAAGGTTTTTGCCTATCACATGGTGGTGGGTGAAATGGTCTGTGGTTTTGTGGTCTGTTGAGTGCTGCAATGTTTTGTGTAAATTTGAAATATGAAAGTTATATCCAAATATTACTGGACATCTGAGCTCTTAATTAATGCACCATCAACCATCCTGATATAATACATATAATGACTATTTCACAGAATTCACTAACTTGACATGTTACTGAAAACCAAATTGTTTATTGACTTTAGGTTCCAGAAACAAAATATATAATTTTCTCATTTTAGAGCCAAATTTCCAGAGGAAGTATATTCTAGGACTAACAAACAAAGCTAATTGGGATGAAACCAGTCCTTGGTAAACTATTTGTGTTTGCATCATATACATTTGAAAACATTTCCTCAGTTAGTAACACATTGTGGTTCCATTGCACACCCATATGAAGCAATTACATTTTACACACAATCACCATCATGATTGCACAAGAACTAATGTTTTGCAAATTTAGAACCCCTCCTGCACCAGAAATATCACATTTCGTTAAGTATACTGATTCCTTTTACTCTGGACTTTGTTGAAGTGCCTTTGACAGCAAAGTATTTTTGAAGCCTCAAATATTCTTTGGTATGATGCAACAAGCTTGGCACATCTGGACTTCTTCTCTACAGATTCTCTCAAGCTCTTTCAGGGTAGATGCAGAACATAGCTGCACTTTACAGACATGATCAATTTGGTTCAAGTCTAGGCTCTGGCTGGGCCACTCAAGAACATTCACAGATTTCGATCTGTCTATACTTTGCTCTGTTCATGTTTCCCTCAATCATGACTAATCTCCTAGTCCCTGCTGCTTAAAACATTACATTACTAAACATTACATTACATTGCCACCATCATGCCTCAAAGTAGGGATTGTAATTCTCCATGATTGCTCCGTTTGGCTGGGCGGCCAGCTCTAGTAAATATGTTACTGATTCCAAAACTACATTTTTGAGTTTTTGAGCAATTTCGAGTGGCAAAGGGTCTAAATACTTCTTTTAATGTGATTTTCAGTTTCTAAAAACATGTTTTTTCTGGGTCATTGTTTTGTAGATTGGAGGCAAAAAAATCAACTCAATTCATTTTAGAATAAGGCTGCAACATAATAAAATAAAAATGTGGAGTGCGTAATGCACTAAATATTCACAGGGGTTTTAAAATACTGATAATAATAACTGATATTTGAACAGAATCAATGCTATAATCAGTTTATAACAGTAGAATATTATCTTAGTACAAATAGTTTGAAAACAAGGGGAAAACTCTTCTTAGGGTTAAATAACAATTAGTAATTGTTTAGTTTTAATCTCTAAACCACTCCGAAACTTTTCTTCACTTTCTTGGACATTTCTGGGATGGAATTGCCTTTATTTATCAGAACAAAAATAGAATGACATGTTTGAAAGGAAAGTTCTTTGTTTCTGGCCATTTTGAGCATGTAATCGTACCCACACATGCTGATACTGAACTAGTCTAAAGGACAGTTTTATTGCCTCTTTAATCTGCACAAAAAAATGTCAGATGTGCTTACATAACACTAAATGGGTTTCTTAATAATTTAAAAACGATCAACCTGAAAATGTTGCTGTACCACTTACACACTTGATCAACGTAATTACCTATCTTAATTTGGTATTTGTTGACGAAGAAAGGCTGGCATTTTGTGTTTAACAAAATCACCCGCCAACAGTAGTCTGGAACAACACAGTTGCGCCACACGTATTAGACACGCTGATGTCTTTGGTAATTGGTCACTGGTGCAGTGTGGGCTACTGCCTTCTGATTTTAAACAGCGCTTTGGATGTTATCAATCACAAGATTATGTCCCTTTGAAGCTGTTAAATTGTGTCAATGTCATTCACTCCCCCACTTCCTTCCCTTGTCTTGTTTCCTGTCAAATATTGGTATTTTTTCCCTCTGTAGTGTATGTTTGTGTGCTGTGTTAATACTCTTTTGTACTTCTTGTGAAGCGTTGTTTGGTCCTTTAAAAGCACTCCATTAGAACTATGTATTGAGGTTATTATTAAAAGGAGGCAGTTAATGACCAAATATTGATAAAAAGATGTGTAACTAGGGATTCGAACCTGTAACCTCAACATGCCAAAATATTCCAGATGATTCAGTCTTGATTCAGTCACCATGAATCAAGTCGCTAAACTACTGAAGCTTAAAGAACGGATACAAATATTTCTCCTGTGGAATGGAGTCTGCACGCTCCAAGATTTGTCCATCATGGTTGAAAACTCCACAGTGGTCCCCTTACAGAACGCAAAGAACCTTGGCATGACAATTGACAACGGTGGTGTGTACGAGTATATATATATTTACACACAAGTTCCATTAAGAACCTCCCTCTACAAACCTCAATGCCGGTGTTGTGCCGAGAATTGTCCCCCTGCCGAAAACTGTCCCCCCCTTCGCGTGAACGCGCACGCTATATTCCGTTGCGATATGCTTGCTTGTCTGGAGATGCTTGCACTTTACTTCGTTGTCAATTTAACCTATCATTCTCTGATCTCAGTTAAACAAAACTTTATTTATGTCTGTCCTTAAATACAAACGTACAATGATTACGTTTTACGCGTTTTATTATCGACAAACATCGCTATTTGCGCAGAATATACTTGTATGTGCAGCTTTCTGTTAGGCTTATATTACAGTGTATTAGTCTACACATTTCGGTTTTCCGAACGTATGCACCATCATCTCTCTCGTGTTATATATATCTCGTCTATATAGCTAAATATTTCGAAGTGTAATATTTAAACATTCTGAGAAAAAGAGCCAATTCTAGCCAGAACGATGTTTTAGAATATAGATTGTGTTGTATCATTGTAATGTTTGGTGCATAACAGACATTATAACATTTATTTGTTATTGTATATCCGCTAGTGGACAGTGGGATATTGTAATGTGTCATTTTCTTGCCAGTCGACCCCCCCTCCCTCTGACAAACGTTTACATTATTTTGGTAGCTCATGTTGACGACAAAAAGGTATTTTACTCTAGTGACAAAAATGGGCACATTGTATATGGGGGGACAGTTTCAGCATGCACATTTTCCTGCTTGCCGAAAATTGCCCCCCCCCCAATCTTAAGGTAGGAAGGTCTGAAAGACTTCTAGATCATTTTGGTAGCTCATGGTGACCAGTGGTGTATGCAACAAAAGTTGTTTTACTCTAGTGACAAAACTGAGCATATTGTATAGGGGGGACAGTTCTCGATAAGCTAATTTTCCAGCCTGCCGAAAATTGTCCCCCCCCTCCAACTTGGGACAAGAAGGTCTGACAAACTTCTAAATCCTTTTGGTAGCTCATGGTGACCAGTAGTGTATGCAACAAAAGTTGTTTTACTCTAGTGACAAAACTGAGCATATTGTATAGGGGGGACAGTTCTCGGCAAGCTCATTTTCCAGCCTGCCGAAAATTGCCCCCCCCCTCCATCTTGGGACAGGAAGGTCTGACAAACTTCTAAATCATTTAGGTAGCTCATGGTGACCAGTAGTGTATGCAACAAAAGTTGTTTTACTCTAGTGTAAAAAATGGGCATATTGTATAGGGGGGACAGTTTTCGGCAAGCTCATTTTCTAGCCTGCCGAAAATTTCCCCCCCCCTCCATCTTGGGACAGGAAGGTCTGACAAACTTCTAAATCATTTTGGTAGCTCATGGTGACCAATAGTGTATGCAACAAAAGTTGTTTTACTCTCGTGTCAAAAATGGGCATATTGTATAGGGGGGACAGTTTTCGGCAAGCTCATTGTACTTCTTGTTTGCCTTTTTTCAGTACTTCCTACCGTTCATCTTTTGTCCCTTCATGTTTAACTAGGCTTTTCAACCCCTTTAAATTTGGACTGGCATCAACTCTGTATTTGTACTTTTTAAACACCCAAAAAATTAACACTAATATTAATAATTAGATTATAACTTTAATAATAAACATTATTATTAATAAACACTAACGCAATAATGAACATTTAAATGTGCATATATTAATGTTATTCACATTTATAATCATTGTAAAAAAACAAATAAAATAAATATATGGATGTACATATATACTCCCATCAAGTGGACTTCGAGCAAAATTAAGTCTGACAGGCATCACACAGAAAGTTCTCAATTGTCTGGGGTGTCACACAAGATCTGTGGAACCATCGTGGGATGTTTTTACAGCCAATCTGAAATATATAATGAACTATGTTAACGCGTTGAAAAAACAAAAAATCTTCAATTACAATAACTTAATTTTCAGTACAATCTGATAATGTCTAAATGAACTTTAATGCTTGTACAAATTCCTATTCCAACTGTTAAAGGTGTATTTAAAGGTTACTTTCATTGTCAATTATGCACTGAAACATTCACCAGCAATTACCCTTGTCCTTTTCATTATTGTCTACCTCCCCACAGAAGTGACACAGTTCGTTCAGGTCATCTAGCGAAATGTAATGCCAAGAAAATAGTCAATACATCTTGACAAGCAATTTCTGAGCAACCAAAAAGTATATGTTTAGTTTTAGTATAGGAACAGTATATGTTTATTGTATTCAAAGTCAACCTTAAAAATAAAGATTGTAACGTTAATTCAGATTCAGAAGTTCAAATGCAGAAATTGCTTAACAATCACATTGAACATACCAGTGTTTTGGAGAAGCGTTACTGCAACCTCTTTTCTCATGAGGCTAACAGCATCAGGTGCATTTGAGAAGTCAAATGTGTTTTTCATCAAAACACATTCAGCAAACTGTGGAAGAATGTGTTACTGGCATTCATATTTTGCTAAATGAAAAACGCACACTTAAGATTCTAACACGACAAAGCTAGAATATAATTAACACTGTGTTGTAGTTATATATATCATTCTATATTTTGACTTCTAGTCAGTATACATTAGGTAGATTCATGTTTTTTGCTTTACTTTACAACTTACTTTCAACGCAAAGACTCCACAAGAGGTACCATCTAGTTGGCATGGGGGAGTAGGGCCTGTGTGGCATTACTGGATGGTGTGCAGTAACGTTTCAGTTCAGGCTGGATGGACAGCAGATCTTTCTTCATGATTGATCAGATCATGTGCTGCCACCCGGATAAGAAATAGGATGTAAAAGGGTCTTTCCTAATACTTAAAGTCCCAAGATGGAAAGGGGGACCATAATCATCAGGCATTGTCATGGACAATTCATCCACTCATGAGCCAGCCGGCCTTGGGAGCCCCCAAAGGCCTGGGAAGAGTTAAAGGGAGGCAGGGTGATGAGGTGCTCATTTAATACTGTCACAGAAAGTAGGTTCACAGTATTTCTCGGGAAAAATCATGAATGTTGACCTCATCTTTAACTGTTCTTTGTTTCCAAGTGTGCTATACTACCACTCAGTGCATACTTGATTATATGAATAGATGTTGTTTAGCATTTTTTATCAATACCTGCAGTTTAATACATTTCTGGCTTATGAATATATATGACATCTAATGGATTACTAAAAAACTACTTCTATAATACTATGATTACTTAATCGAGTTTGTCAGAACTACCTGTCCCAAGATGGGGGGGGGGACAATTTTCGGCAGGTTGGAAAATGAGCTTGCCGAAAACTGTCCCCCCTATACAATATGCCCATTTTTGACACTAGAGTAAAACAACTTTTGTTGCATACACCACTGGTCACCATGAGCTACCAAAAAGATTTAGAAGTTTGTCAGACCTTCCTGTCCCAAGATGGAGGGGGGGGGACAATTTTCGGCAGGCTGGAAAATGAACTTGCAGAGAACTGTCCCCCCTATACAATATGCCCATGTTTGAAACTATAGTAAAACAACTTTTGTTGCATACACTACTGGTCACCATGAGCTACCAAAAAGATTTAGAAGTTTGTCAGACCTTCCTGTCCCAAGATGGAGGGGGGGGGGACAATTTTCGGCAAGCAGGAAAATTAGCTTGCCGAAAACTGTCCCCCCATATACAATGTGCCCATTTTTGTCACTAGAGTAAAATACCTTTTTGTCGTCAACATGAGCTACCAAAATAATGTAAGTTTGTCAGAGGGTAGGGGGGGGGGGGTCGACAGGCAAGAAAATGACACATTACAATATCCTGCTGTCAACTTGCGGATATAGAATTACAAATAAATGTTATAATGTTTGTTAAGCACCAAACATTACAATGATTCAACACAATCTATATTCCAAAACATAATTTTGGCTAGAATTGGCTCATTTTCTTAGAACAGCTACGGCTAGATGTTTAACTAAAACACTTCGAAATATATAGCTATATAGACTAGATATATAACACGAGAGATGATGGTGCACAATTGCGGAAAAAGTTTTGTGAAAAAGCTGCACATTACAAGTGTTTTCTGCGCGAACAAACAGCGATTTTTGTCGATAATACTGTTGTGTTTAAGAACTGACATAATTCATGTTTTGTTCAACTGAGATCAGAGAAACGTAAACTAAATCTCCGAAGGGCAAACAACTCCAGACATGCAAGCATATCGCAGCAACGGAAAATAGCGAGCGCGGTCACGCGAAGGGGGGACAGTTTTCGGCACAACACCGGCGTTATAGTTCTCTTTGCTTGTCGTGCAGCTAATTTACAGCCTAATCCCAAATCTACCACAACATCCAGGTGCTGTTAAGGTGTAGGTCTGAGAATACTTGGTTAGGATAAACAATTTTGTAAATGTTAAACCTAGCAGAGGTGGAGCCCGTACTAGATTGCTCACACGTGTAAACTCCTCTGAGAGCCCCACAATTGCATAGATTGTAAAGATAGGGGTCGATTTGGGATTGGATCTACTCTAGTTGACTTCCTCTCTTCCCGGCTGGTGGGAGGAGAAGAATCCTGTCAATTTGCTCCATAATGGCGGACACGTGTGGACAAATACTTTTGGGGTCTGGACTAAGTGTCCTTTCCCACCCCCTTATGTACATTAAAGTTCTAATCCAGGTGAGATGTCCATTTTCAAATATACAAATAATATGTTTAATCTAGGTAGGTTTTCGGCGTGGCAGGGTCTATTCTGTCACTGATAAAATACATTAGCTAGATAGCTAACTGGAAATGTTAGCCTAACAACCGCAACGTTGAACTAGTTATTGCCTTCCACACTTGAACTTTAATGCACATCCCATGTCATTAGATTTATCCCTTGTAAATGTCACATTTAGCGACAGTTAACTTTGCAAATGTTAAAATTACTGTTTATGTAGGCTAACTAACTAGATTATTTGTGCTAGCTAACTAGCTAGCTACCGTTATAACTCAGTGCGATTGACGTCACTATAAGGTCAAAGCTAGCTATCTAATAATAAGGAAGTAGACTTCGAAATGTTGCCAGTTCTGGGAACTAATTATTTGTTTTGTTTCACTTACACAATATAATTGCGAACAAAGTTTTGCCAACTGGTTGATTATCTAAACTACGTATTTGATATTCCGAGTTGTCGTAAACGACATGTTTGGCGTTTCAAGCAATTGGTCTGATTTAGTTAGCCAGCTTGCTAACTAGTTAATTCTTGTTCAGGAAACACTGTGCGCCCTTTGGCCCACTCACCGAGGAGGGTGACCTAGCAAAGCTAACAAGTCTAGGTCCAGATGACGTTAGCATCTCGCAATAACGAATTAATACAAAGAAAATGCCAGTGAAAATACTCAATTATCCCTCCAAATGATACATACATTTTTTTCTTCGTTGAGCTACCACGACATTTCCCAAATGCCGCATAATGAACACGTTATAGCAGGTCTGGGTAATATGTTTGTGTACACTTTTATCAGATACGATTCAACAAAAGAAAATATGAAATAGCTCCAGAAAAGGGCAACAGTCCGACATGATCTTATGTAAAGAGTAATCTCAACTAGCAGAATATATGTTGTCCTCCGTCAAACTGAAGTTTACTATAGTTAACTAAATGTTCCTTAATTAAGATGGCCTCCTAATTGACAATTGCTTATGTACTTATTTTCAGGTTGGCCATGAACCTCTTCCTCCTTCCCTAGGAAGAAACCTGTTTGGAAGACAGGTGTATCAGCTACCAGGACTGTTTGCTTATGGTAAGATGGTTAAAGAAGGATAACTACGTAAAAATAATCCAATATATATTCACAAACTTGGGCATTAATTATAAAACTATGTAGGTTTTAAAAAAACACCATGATGAAATTGAAAGATTTGTTGTATGCTAGTGTCAAATAAAACAAGAACATTTTAATTGAATGCAGTTAACTAATGTAATATTTACGTTTTGCTGCAGACACATTGGGAGACTACATTTTTTGTTGTTCATCTGAATATTATCATACATTTATAGAATTACCACTTGTTGTCGACATCTAGTTGCTAATTGACTTGGTTTTGTTATATCTCTGCTTTTAGTAAACTAAGCATTTTTGTAGCAGATGCAATACAGGGAGTTCTTTCTAATTGACAAAAAAAAACATATTTTTTTAAATACCTGGTTTGCATAAACAAATTTCTTAGCATTAACAGGTAGTTACACCTATTATAATTTGGAACGTCTGTTTTCCTACCTTGTCTGTCTTCTGTGAATTGCTCCGTATAATGTTTTCCTACCCCACCTTTCTTCTGTGAGCTCCTCTATAATGTTTTTCTACCTCATCTGTTTTATGTGAGCTGCTCCATATAACCTGCTCTTTAGAGCTGCATGCTCTTTTCCAGCAATTTAAGATCCATATAGGCTATACGCGTGCTACTTTTTAATAACACAAATTAAATGCTTCAAGATGCATTTGCTTTAAATGTAGATTAGCTTTATAATGAACATGACTACTATATTGTTTCGAATTGTACAGCCTAACAACATGAGCGTAGAGATTGAGTTGAGAAAAGCAAATTATGTACACTTAAAAATATCTCCCATTGCTTTCATGGCATTTGTAGCTGTTTATCTAAAATGTCCAGCATAGCACCCCAAAAACAGGTTATTGGAATGTGTTGGAATATTCTTGTTATGTTTTTGGTCTACATTTGCAGTTTTATTGGAATTACATGCCGCAGAATGTGTTGTTGGGATCTATGTTCTTTTATCTAGTTTCAAGAGAACCTCCCACTTAAATCGGATTAAAATGTGATATGTTCTTCTTTGGAAAATGAAGTTAATTATCAGATAAGATGTTTGCTGTTTTTCTTTGTCCGCTCGCCTCTCGAGGCTTCACAAATTCATAATGGGATTAGATTTAAAGACCCCTGCTCTAGAAATTACAAATGTGTTGTACTGTCTGAGTTGGTGGGTTGCAACTTACTAACGTGAGGAAACTTTGTATGTAGGAAAAATATGTTTAGTCTTTCCAAACTGTAATCTGGTGTGAAACGTCCTGTAACTAGTCACCAACATTTTTCAAATATACCTTATTTTTAAATAATACGGCAAACTGAAATTATATCTAATCCTGGTTAGTTAAACATTATCATAATACGTTTAACTACTCACTTATAAACAGCTATCGCAAGGCTAGTTTACCGTAATAATATTTTCTCGTCCCTGATTTATATCGGGTAACTTTATTTGCAAAGTGTTTTGATGGTGCTAGATTGTTTGCCGTTGTTCCTTAATAGTACCAGTGATGGACTCCAACTGCAGTCATCTTGACTTGATGTTCAATACCCACTCGCTGTACCAAGCAATTTAATGAATGTTTTGGGTCTGTTCGTTGATTCTCTTTTCCGTTGTTTTTAAGCAAAGCATATAATAAAGATTGACGGCAAGGTCGGCCTCTTTAATGGCCTAGCCCCCAGACTCTGCGCAGGGACCATCGGCACTCTAGTACACAGCAGAGTCTTGCAGGTTGGTCTAACCATCTTGCTTAATGTCGTTTCCTAAATCTATTGATTGTTTTCAGATATCCACGCATGTTTAGTGTTTGCTGTTCACAAACAGGAAATTCTGTATTGAAAGTCAAGCTCATAAGTGAATAAGCTAAATAACGGGTTGAGTAATTAAGTGAGTGGAATTGGAAGGCACTTCATGATGGTCTGTGTGAAATGCTCTTTGCTAATCCGTTCCCAAATTGCTGTCAATTCAAATATGAAAATGGATCTCCATTGAACTAACGAATCACCTTTGTCCTTCAGAGATGTCAGGATGCAGGCAAATATGAGGTAATTGTATATTGTATGTTGATTTTTACATGTTTTATTGAAGGCTACTTGCGTCTTAAGTGTAGGCTGTGGACCCTCATGGTTTTGATTACATTTATTTTTTAGGTCTCTGGAAGCTATCAGAAATCTGAAGAGGGATCCCTACAGCATGTTGTCCATGAGGTATTATCATTTTGTAAGACTTTGTATTGGATGTGTGGGCACATGAACGAACACACGGTTAAATGAACTTCCACTATTTCATCAGGCTGAACAGCGCCATTGACCTGTAAATGTTCATGATCCAGCGCCCACTCTTTTTAAGCCTTATTGATATATTGTCATACCTTTTTAATATAGAAAAATGTATATATTTGAGGAAGTCGTTTTGGTATGAGTTATCCTCAGCTAAAGCTGTCAAGCTGTATTAATTTCTTCCTGATTTTGCATCACCAACTTTCTGTTCCCCCACAGACAACCAAAGAGATGATTGCCCGTTCCTGTGCCACTATAGTCACGCACCCCTTTCATGGTAATGGTGGTGTTCTGTTGGTCATGCCTACTGATGTACACGGGGGGGATCGATGCCACCCCCGAGTGGCGCAGTAGGCGCCCGTTGCTGTCTCGCTATGCAACGGTGTCATGGCAACCATAGAGCGTTGCAAAATCGTCTGGACAGGCTGAACGTTGGAAATGGCTGCGTTGCCCTCTAGCTACTCCTTTTTGGTCAGCCCCTGTGTTGCTCAAATGTGGTCATTGGTTGTGTTTTCTCTCAGAAAACGTCCTGGTTGGGCAAGCCGTGTGTAAGAAGTTATTGGGGGTGTCTGACTGTCCCACACTTGCTATAATCACAAATTGGATATCATAAAATCAGGGGCATTGTGGATAAACGAAAAGGGACCAATGCAGGAATGTGTTGTAGCTGAATGTTTTGTTTTTTCCCCCCCAAGTAATCACCTTGAGATGCATGGTCCAATTTATTGGTAGAGAAACCAAGTACAGGTGAGTTTCTCTTAACAAATGTTGTTAAGATTGATATCCAGGATTGATTGACTATGTTCTAAGCAATTTGTTTTCTTTGCAGCGGCGTGTTTGATTCCATCATCACGGTCTACAAGCAGGAAGGAGTTCTAGGATTCTTTGCGTAAGTATGCTCAGCTTTTGGCAATATGGACAATATTTCAAGGGCGTCATTTATTAGCTAGATATTTAATGTCCAAACCTGGATTTAGTAGGTTGATGTTTGTTCCTGATTCTTGAAAAAAAATGTCTGATTCATGCTAAACTGTCTTTGTATGTCTGTACCAGAGCTTCCCCCACCCCCTCGTGAACTGAACCATTGACGGAACGCTGTGCTTTCCTACAGGGGCCTCATTCCTCGACTGCTGGGTGACGTGCTGTCTCTTTGGATCTGCAACATGCTCGCCCACCTCATCAACACATACGCTATTGATGACTCTGTAAGTCAGACGGTTTTGGGATTGTGGCCCTATGTTTGTATAAGAGTAAGAGTGGACCCTCTATGCGAAACTGCATGTGCCGTTGAAGTCTTATGCATAGGTGTCATTTTCAATTCCTAATTGTGAATATTCCCCCACCCCCCCTTTACTTAGATGAGTCATACAGGGGAAATAAAGAACTGTTCTCAAGCTGTTACTGGGGTAAGTGTGAATCATTTGTTTTAAATGTGTACTTAATCGCTTGAAGGATGTAACAAAGCATTCCCCTACAGTTGCAAGGAAATGGCCAAAGGTTGTGAGAATGGCACCAATATTATTTTTTTTAATTTTTTTACCCAGTCTCAGTTTTTATGATGGAAATTTGCATCATTAATCTGATGAATTACAACTACAAAGGCCCACTTTGCCATGAAAATTAACTTAACAAAAAAATGTCCACTGCATCTCAGCCCTGCCACAAAAGGACCAGCTGACATCGTGTCATTGATCCTCTCGTTAACACAGGTGAGTGTTGTCGAAGACAAGGCTGGAGCTCACTCTGTCATGCTGTGTCATGCTGCTTGAGTTAGAACAACAGACTGGAAGCTTTAAAAGGAGGGCTTGAAATCATTGTTCTTTCTCTGTTAACCATGGTTACCTGCAAGGAAACGCATGCAATCATTGTTGCTTTGCACAAAAGGGCTTCACTGGCAAGGATAGTGCTGCTAGTAAGATTGCACCTAAATCAACCATTTATCGGTTCATCAAGAACTTTAAGGATAGAGGTTGAGTTGTTGTGAAGAAGGCTTCAGGGTTCCCAAGAAGGTCCAGCAAACGCCAGGACCGTCTCCTAAGGTTGATTCAGCTGTGGGATCCGGACACCACCAGTGCAGAGCTTCTTCAGGAATGGCAGCAGGCAGGTGTGAGTGTGCCTTTGCACGCACAGTGAGGCGAAGACTTTTAAAGGATGTCCTGGTGTCAAGAAGGGCAGCAATTAAGCCACTCCTCTCCAGGAAAAAACATCAGGGACAGACTGATATTCTGCAAAAGGTACAGTGATTGGACTGCTCAGTTCTGGGGTAAGGCCGTTTTCTCTGAATCCCCTTTCCGATTGTTTGGGGCATCCAGAAACACGCTTGTCCGGAGAAGAAAAGGTGAGCGCTACCATCAGTCCTGTGTCATGCCAACAGTAAAGCATCCTGAAACCATTCATGTGTGGGGTTGCTTCTCAGTCAAGGGAGTGGGCTCACTCACAATTTTGCCTAAGAACACATCTATGAATAAATAATGGTACTAAAACATTCTCTGAGAGCAACTTCTCCCAACCATTCAAGAACAGTTTGGTGAAGAACAATGTATTTTCCAGCATGATGGAGCACCTTGCCATAAGGCAAGTGATGACTAGGTTGCTCAGGGAACAAAACATTTACATTTTGGGTCCATGGCTAGGACACTACCCAGACCTTTATCCCATTTAAGAAACAAAATCCCACAAGTTCTGATGGAAAAACTCTAAGCATTTATTTTGCAAGAATAGGCTGCCATCAGTCAGGATGTGGCCCAAAAATGTATTGGCAGCATGCCAGGGCGAATTGCAGAGGTCTTGACGAAGAAGGGTCAACCTGCAAATATTGACTCTTTGCATGTGCTTAATTGTCAATAATAGCCATTGACACTTATGAAATGCTTGTAATTAAACTTCAGTATTCCATAACATTTGTAACATCTGACAAAAAGATCTAAGAATCCTGCAGCAGCAAACTTTGTGTAAACCAATACTTGTCATTCTCAAAACCTTTGGCCACAGCAGTATAGACCACCTTGCACTTCCTAAATTCTGAATTGGAAATTATAAAACACTTTTGCTCCCCAAACCGATATGGAATTAACCTTCCAGAACCAATTCAGTGATTTAAAATAAATACTTCAAACACTGCATTTAAAGAAAACTTTTTTTATTATTATTGGTTTTGTTTGTTCAGTCAGTTTGTTGGTTTCAGGTCATTAAATGTCTCCCTCTTGTGTTCTAGTTCTTGGCCAGTATGTTCACATACCCTTTTGTTCTGGTGTCCAACCTCATGGCTGTCAATAACTGCGGGTAAGTATCTTAATTAGAATAGAATGTACTTCTAATCATTTACTTTATCCGAATTTAGAAAGCTTTGAAAGAATACTTGACTGAGTTGTTTTGCGGAACTAACAAGTTTGATTTAGATACACGATATCTAACTTGTATTAATAGATTTATAATAAAGAGCAAGCAAAATATTGTCATTCCTTGTTGGTTAAAATCTAGTTTGTTCAGAAAATGTGTAAAGAAAAATCTTACCATTTATATTGCTGTGATATCAACTTCCTTATGCAGTCGAACACTTGTTTGAAACCATTTGATGAAGATATACATGTTTTGTATGGACCTGGGAAGGGGGATAAGGAACCAGAATTGACCCACTTTACCTCACGGGGACATACTTTATGTACCACCATGAAGTAAATGGATCACTTGTTAACATGTCCCTGTGCTAAGTGGTTTGTCCCTGTGCTTTGGCAGGCTTTCTGGAGGCCTCCCCCCCTATGCTTCAGTGTATCCAACCTGGGTAGACTGCTGGAGGCACCTGAGCCAGGAGGTAGGTTGCTACTCTCAAACCCTTAACTACACAATCTCAGGTCAATGCCAAACCTGGCCCAGACAAGCTTTTTTATTTTTTTAACTCTACAACTGGGATGTATTTTAAAAAAATATTTCTAGACAGTTCCTTGTATTTTGAAAGGTTGAGTTAGGAATTTGCCAATAAAAATCCTTGTAGTAATCCAAAGTAAGATGTTTTATTGCTAAACCCCTTGTAACTGTCTTGCATATGATTGTACGTGTCAATGCCAAGTATGTATGTACGTATGTATTTTCCCCAACTATTCCTTATTTTGTATGTTCTCTATTCATAGGGAAACATGAGCAGAGGCAACAGCTTATTTTTCCGGAAGATGCCTGTTGGAAAGATGTATGCAATTGAACAGAAGAGATTTTTTTAGGTCTGGAACTACATGCATAAAATCTAATTGTAATAATATCCATTGACATGAATGGGGGTGGATTGCTGGCATCTAATCCTTTGTATGCACTTGTTTTGTTTTTTTAACAACCCTGCCAGTCTGCCATTGAGTAAAGCTAAAACTGCATTATTTTACGGCATTGTGTGCTGCTTCAATTGGAAACATGAGAAGTGTTATTTTAATGTGTAGGCACTAGTAAAACTGTACTGCAGGATCTAATTAAATGGGAGTAGTTTTACCTAAATCCTGGAACAAACAAGATTAGAAATGTTGTGCCCACCTCTTTCTGTGATGGAGACAGAATTCTGTCACCTATTGCCAACTTAAACAAATTTTTGGAATATCATGTATTTTTTGGCAGACCGATTGAGGTTCCACCCTGCCGGATGTCCTTGATGATATGACGTTAAGAGAAGTTCTTGCATGTAGTAATGTTTAATTCCAGAGTTTGGATAGTGGGTCCTCCTTGTCTTTGTGTATTGATGTGTATGAAATCATGCTACAACATTGAAGGGTCCATGTGATGATACAAATGGTGAAAGAAATGTAGTCATATTGATGTTAAAAGGCAACTTGGGGCCGAACATTGTCCTACGAAGAGTAATTAGATAATTGTCTTTGGCCATGTCAATGCAGCCCTGTGCTCCCAATAAAAAGGGATGTTGGTTTTTTTTGAAATTTCCGTTTTGACTCACGAGTCTATAATAGCAGGTTTGTGTTTCTAAACTGGTGCACTTGATCAGCTCACAAGAGTAAACAGGTGTGCTAGCTCAACTACACAGAATGACCAGAGGTATTTTACGTGGGCTGCAGACAGAGCCATTGGCAAGTATTGTCACCGTAACATTATCAAGGTTCAATAGATTTGCTTTAAAATATATTACAAAATTAATCTACTTACAAATCCTCAACAAACCAATAACATTTAAAGTTTAAAATAACTGGAAAGACCTCCAGCTTGAAACTGTATGTATGGTAACCTCATGTATTCAGACCCTTTCTTCAGTTCATTGTAGAAGTGCTTTTGGCTGGAGTATGGAGATTTTCCTTCTAGCAGGTTCTTCAGTCTGTAGGAAATGGCCATTGATCTTATTCACCTTTTCTTGCCCAGTTTGTTTGGATGGAGGGTCTTGGTGGGTCCTACCTGTTTCAATGGAGTCCACTGCATTCTTCAGAAACGTGTTGCTTCCAAATCATGTCCTAATTATTTGAATTTGCCACCTGTGGCCATGATATCAAGGATGATCACAGGATACTGATAGGTTTCTGCCTTGACATCATAGGGTTTTGTATTTAGATCAATAGTGTAATACTTCATACAACAAAATATGGAAGATGTAAAAGTGTCTGAATAATTTCCAAAGGATTGTGCCACTGATGTTTTTTTTTTCAGATAAATCTATTCATAGGTCTACTTTCATAGTGTGCAAGCCAAAAGTCTGAGTACAAAGAATTTAAGTTGCTGCAAATGTTTGAGAGGATTATCAAAATTAGTTTTACTGCAATACTTACCTGCGTAACCCTTAAAGGAGTACTTGATGGGACAAGCATAAATACATGACTAAGTGGGAACAAGACAAAAGAACAAACCTGTTAATGGAAAATGCCTTTATTCTTTCATTGGCCAAAAGACAGTGTACAGTATGAAACCAAAACATAGCCATTTCAGAAGTCTAGTTTGATGGGGCCATGAGCCAATTAACCTAAAGCAAGACAACTGGCCATTAGTGTTACTGTAGCACACTAATGGAAAAAGACGTCATCTATTATAACATGACAAAGATAGGACAGTTTTAGGCAACTGAATATTCTCACGCACGCACGCACACACACACACACACACACACAGAGAGAGAACAGTCCAGGGCTTAGGCGTAGTACTGTAGGTTGGCCTTCTTCTTGGCCTGTACTTCCAAGATGCCTTCCATGTAATCCTCATGATTGAGCTCAGTCGCCCCCCTGCGAAGTGCAATCATACCCTGGAAGAGGAAGAGTGGAAGAGCTCTTAACTGTCATCCAGTATGAATCCTGCCAGAGCTCATGTAGTAGAACCCATCACTGCCAGCCATTTCAACATTCAGTAAAGAAGTAGTAACGTTATCATTACTTTTTAGTATTAAAAAAACTAACCAAAAATAGGGAGTGTCTATTACTACGAGACGACCAATGAATTTGTGAAGACAACGGTCTACTTTTGGTCAATTGTTTTTTAAAATCAGTCCTAGAAAATGTTGCAGCTGTAATGGCAATAACAGCTTCCATTCTTCTGGGAAGGCTTTCTACTAGATGGAGTGTCTGTTGGAATTTGTGCCCATTCTTCCAGAAGAGCATTGGTGAGGTCAGACACTGATGTTGGACAAGAGGGCCTGGCTCGCAATGTCTGCAACAGTTCATCCAAAAGGTGTTGGATACAGTGAGGTCAGGGCTCTGTGCGGGCCAGTCAAGTTCTTCCATGACGATCTAAGGCTTGCATACAGCTGCTCGCCCAAGGAAACATGCCAAGAAACTCCCGGCACACAGTTTTTGTGCTGATGCTAATGCCAGAGGTTTGGAACAGTTATTGAGTCAGCAGAGCGTGACTTTGACACACTATGTGCCTCAGTAACTTTACGTGGTCCGTCACTTCGTAGCAGAGTTGCTCTGGTTAATAAACGCTTCCATTTTGCAATAATACCACTTACAGTTGATTGTGGAATATCTAAGAGGGAAGGAATTTCATGAACTGACAAATTCACAGAGGGCTTTAAAACGACCCATTGTTTCACAAATGGTTTGTAAAGGCAGGCTGTATGGCTAGGTGCTTAAATCTACACACCTGTGGCAATGGGACTGAATGAAACATCTGAATTGTGTCCTTTTGTACAAGGAAAAAGACAATATAACAGGCTGCAAGGGGAAACTCCCTAGCAACAGCAAATAGCTTTGAGGAGACCATTTCATTGTCGACGAACTGCAATTCGGCAC
Source organism: Novumbra hubbsi (assembly GCA_016801125.1). Classification (NCBI taxonomy): domain Eukaryota; kingdom Metazoa; phylum Chordata; class Actinopteri; order Esociformes; family Umbridae; genus Novumbra; species Novumbra hubbsi. Next base: position 21,702 of record JACXGK010001090.1, on the reverse strand, counting down.
TAATTTGCACGTGTTCACTTAGAAAGGTCCCACTCACCGCCTCCACACACACAGCTTTGCACTGGGCTCCGTTGAAGTCATCTGTGCACCTGGCCAGCTCCTCATAGTTCACATCAGGGCTGTGGAAGCAGAGCAAAAACCATTGAGGACCAAGTGAATAACAAGCCTTCAGCGCTTGAGATGTTACTTAGCAACACGGCACTGGGGGTGGGGTATAGGGGGAATATGCCATGGCTAAGAGCAAATCAGAGGGCAGGGATACAACCTGTTGGATACAACCTGTAGTTTGTTGGCAGTATACCACAAACACTGTAAGAACTGTACTACATTAACAAATCAAAATGATTACCACATCCTTAACCAATCGCCATTCAGGGATTAAACCACCGGTTCAATATTTTGGTATAGAAAGTCAAATGTACTTTGCTCAAGACTCATTTGGCTAATAAAGCATTAAGGATAGGCACAAACCTGACGTTCATCTTGCGCGAGTGAATCTGCATGATGCGGGCTCGTGCTTCCTCGTTGGGCATCGGGAACTCTATCTTACGGTCCAGGCGTCCAGAACGCAGCAGGGCTGGATCCAGGATGTCCACCCGGTTAGTGGCTGCAATAACCTAGCAGAAGATCAATATTGATGCTCAATACAGCAGTTTGGTAAACCTCCAAATGTACAGAACTGAAGTCCTCCTGACTTCACTTTGCAATGACAAAAGAACCTTATACTGGTTAGTTCAATGCACCTCAAACATCCACATGCCACCCAACAGCTCCAACAATTCTACCTTCAGAGTCATTTGATTTTAAAATCCAAATGACTCAAGAGCTCAACCCTCCAAAGGGTGTAAAACAAACTGACAGAACCATTACATCTGGAAAATTCTCTCAGAATACAGCAACAATAATCAATAATAAACAAGAATAGAGCAACAAAAATCCAGACCAGTGAGTGAGAGGTTTACATTAAGAAACACTAAATTCTGTGGAAGTTAAGATAAAGCCTCCAAACCAACAGGTGGGCTTGGGGTGACTTCTCACATAGCTCAATTAAAAAAGTGAATATTGTGCTACTCATTAATTAATATTCATAGGCATGATGTTACTGTATAGCGTGTCAGATGTGTCTTACTACAAACAACGCAAGTCAAAACATGAAACAGAAACACATGATTGTAGACATTAAAATGAATAAAAGAACTGAGTAATACCTTAACTTGCATGTTGGGCTGAAACCCATCCAGCTGGTTGAGAAGCTCAAGCATAGTCCTCTGGACCTCACGGTCACCCGCTTTCTCACTGTCAAACCTATAGAAAACCCATCAAACCGATCAGAGCCTCTAGTCAGTACTGCTAGTCCTCTAATGGGGCACCTTGGGAAACAAATCTTGCTGTTAATGGCTTTTAACCGCTGACCGTTTGGTTCCAATGGCATCCAGCTCATCAATAAAGATGATGGAGGGGGCCTTCTCCTTGGCCAGGGCAAATGCGTCTCGGACCAGCTTGGCGCCGTCGCCGATAAACATCTGGACCAGCTGCGGGCCAGCCAGTTTGAGGAACGTCGCCTTTGATAGGATAAATAAACTGCAATGTTTAGACAATTACACCCTAAGGGACAAAAGACACTCCTGTTCTAACAAGTACCCCCATGGCCAAAATAAGAAATTGTTTACTCCAACATTAACAGTCTTTTACCTTGGTCTGGGCAGCACAGGCTCTGGCCAGAAGAGTTTTCCCTGTGCCAGGGGGCCCATACATCAAAACCCCCTTAGGTGGCTGGATGCCCAGGTTCTCAAACTTCTCCTTGTGGTTCATGGGCAGAACAATGGCTTCCACCAGCTACAAGACAAAATAACAGTGTCCATTGTGGATGTCTACACCTGATCAATTGTTTGGTTGGCTGTGGTTTGAACCCTGTTGGGCACTCACACAGTTCCCTTATATGAAGTAATAAAACCAGAAAGATCGCGATCTGCTGAAAAATGACATGGAAAAAGTATTGACCCAGGCCTTTTGAAGGCTTATGTCAGGACGACGCTGATTACTCAGACACCATTACATCATTTAGTGTGCGTCCATGAACAATATTTAAAAGTTCTCAAATCCTGAGTTAAACAATATGTCGTTATGTTTTGAAAGAAAAATCACAAAGTCAGACCTCCTGGATCTGTTTGTCCAATCCACCAATGTCGCTGTATTGCTCGGTGGGGCGCTCATCCACCTCCATAGCTTTGACTCTTGAGTCATACTCTGTGGGCAGAGTCTCAAGGATCAGGTAAGAGTCCTTGTTCACCCCCTAGTCATCACCACATGTAAAAAAATAAAAAAAACAGAATTGGCACACACACAAAATAAATCTATAGTGTGCTTGAGGAGGAAGTGCAGTTCAAATTTAATTGACACTCAAAAGCCAACGCATAAGGGTTTACCACAAGGTCTCCAGGCTTCAGTTTTTCTGCATCCACCAATCCAATGACAGGGAGGAAATAGGTCTATGAAAATAAAATGGCAGTCAGCTTAGCTGTCAATAATAATGCTGAGATACCACTGTTTCAATTTGCTAAGCCGACAGGGACAGGAAGAATGTTTAAAATGTTGTTGATATTAGGCGGGTAAACAATAGACAGATGTTCCTAGTTGTTGTGTACCTGTCTTGTAGAGGTTTTGATGACAGCACATTTGCCTTTCCTCTGAGAGTCTAGATCAATGTTTGCACCATCCTCCTCCTGATCATTTGGGTCCACATCCAACAGCTGCAAGAAAGTTTTAAGACATCTTAAAACCTAGGATGTATTGATCCAGGTGCTTTTGTCTGGTCATGATCAGACAATCCCCTAACGCTCAATCACAAATGCAGCCTTTACAAGATGTGCTTTTGTTGTACTAATAGAACAAAACAAATGTTAATGTCATATCTGAGACAGATGAGTAATAGTCTACATGCTCTTACCTCAATGACATTGGAAACCAGATAGGGCAGGGTTTTGTTTACTTTGATCTTCTCTGTGTTTTCTTTGATTTTGTCCTTCATGGCCTGCAGCTCATGCGTGACCCTCAATACCTCACTCTTCATGATCTACAAAAGAGAATTAAAGGTTTGAATATAGACACTATTGGGAACATATTTACATTTATTGTATATAGACTTAAAGACAACTGAGCAGACTACATCCTTCTAATAGCTTGGGATGTATACAACTCTGACATCTACCTTTATTTCACTGTCCAGAAGACGTGTCCGCTGAACGATTTCTTCAGTAGACATGTTTAGCACTTCTTCTCCGATCCCATCCTATTGTTGACAAATACAATAGGTATGTGTCAGTTAAAATGTAGTCGATGTACAGTAGTATTAACTAACTATAAAACCCTACTATTATGATATTTAACTGTACGTTAGTAAACACATAGACTAGTAAATCACTATAACGTCGTTACCTTGCTTGCCGTAAGCAAAAAAAGCCAAGGCGAGCAAAGCGGCCAAGCGTATTGCTAACGTTAGGCTGGGTTAACGTTAGCTAGCCACCCATGTAAGGTAACTTTTTAGCCAACCAGCTATACCGCTAGCTAGTCAGATGACATTACTAAACAGCTAACTAGCTATAAACTTAGCTGAGAGAAGTTCTGTAGATGAGTTAAAGTTGATAGCAAGCTAGCCAGCTACATAAGGAGTTAACTACCTAGCGTTGATTAACAAAACCAACATTCATCTCATTTGATCAAGCTTGCTATCGAAGCAACCTGAAAACGTCCTGTGTCACTCTCACATCATCAAAGATTAGCCTGGATACGTTCGCTCAGTTATGCTACCAAGAAGAGATACATGGCTAGACATTTGATTGAATATACGATCATTTATTTAATAATCACGACCATGCACATGATTCACACAACCAACGTTGTTTTCATCCAAATCAATTGATGAAAACATTTAAATCGGTTAATTCTAGGAACAAACCTCCACCTCATCCCAAACTGATCTGTCATTCAGCGACGCCATCTTGCTTCTTTTCTTCTTCTCTAGAACATACAGTGTGCAGCGCAAGCACCAACCGGAAGCAATCCCAAATTTATTTTCTAATGATTACTTCAATGCGCAACGCATACCACCATCTAGCGAAGTGGGGACGGAAATTCTCAATATGTACAGTATTTTCTACAATCATATTTTTCTTAATACAAATTATAATTATATTTTCATAATTTATTATTATTATTAGTATTAACATAACTTTAGTACGTTTTATATAATTAGTAATAACATAAACTAGTTTTCTTATTGATAAGAACAGTTACATTTTTATACTTCAGTAATGTAAATAACTCAATTTGACTCAATTGAGTTTAACCTGTATTTTTAAAAGTTTATTTATAAGTGCAGATTCCCTAAAGTTTTAAATAAATGTAACATGAATGTGTCAAAGTCAGAGACATGGTGGTTGCAATATACCACGCAAAAATACACCAACATTTAGTTTTAATAAATTCATACTACATAAAAAAAACACTAAGAATGAGATATTTAACAGCTTTCAGTATGGTCTAACGTCCACAGCTTGTTGACCTCACCAGACATATTGGTCACAATAAGAATGCTTGTTGACAATCAATTAGTCCATGATCAAAAACTACCTGTTAGACAGAAATTGCAAATTGGAGTCAGTGTTCCTGACCAGAGTATCTACTACAATGTCCCCAAACATTACAAGCGGTAAATCAGATTTTACTTAGAGAAAACTACAATGTAATGTTAATATATCCACAAGGTGGCATTATGTTATCACATTTTATCACAAACAATGTTTGTTTTTATTTATATTAGTAATGTTTTTTAAGGTTTCCATTTAACCCTTGTAAATCTGGCTACGTAAGACATTAATGTACTGCATTGCACAGAATAGAATGCCGTGTTAGCCTTTCCTTATCAGAATAAAACGGAAAAAGCTGTCTCAAAATTATTTCTAATTCTCCAACCTTTAAAGCTTTCAACATTTACAACCCAATTTCATAAAGTGTTCAGTCATCAGTGGCTGTTTCCTGAACAAGTCTTGGCACACCACAACGATATTTGTGGTTTTGCTGTGCAAAGCTTCCTGGCTGATTCTTCTACTGGTCACTACTGGTAGCATGAGGTGGTACTGTAAACCATTCATGTTGCACAGGCAGTTCAGCTCCAGGATGGCAGGTCCACACGTACCATCTCAAGAATGTTTGCTGTGTCTCCCAGTAATCTCAAGAGATACCAGGAGAGATACCCCAGACCTGAATCCAATTGAATACCTCTAGAACGTTATGTGACGCCAACAAGTAGCATCACAGACAGTCTTGGAGCTCAATGATGCCCTGATCCAGGTATGGGAGAGGATCCCACAGAACACCAATCGCCGTGTCATCAGGAGCATTCCCAGACGTTGTTGAGCGTGCATACAGGCACGTGGGGACCACACACCCTACTCAGTCACATCATGAGTCACAGCTTGTGATTTCAATGGTTTACTTTATTTTCTAGATGATACTTCTGCAGTCATCATGCCAATTCAATGCTCCATTAAAACTTTCCACAGTCAATAACGACAGTTCTTATTTAGCCTACCCTTATTCTATAAATGGCAATGGGCTAAACGATAGGCCTACAGAAAGAGGTTATAATATCTTAATTTAGAATTTAAATAAAGAATCATTATGTTGTTAGATTACAGGTCTAACTTTTGTGGCCTAAGACATCTTCCTCATCAGAATCAGTGTGCAATGCAGGCTGATGCTCTTTCCCAACTACACGACACAGACATGGTTAAAGCCAACCAAGTTTTCACAGTTTCTCTTCAAAGTCAAATTGTTTTCCAAATAACTATTGTTAGTTAAAAATAATTTTAAGGTGGAAAAGGTCTGACATGGTTTCCCTTAATTTCAGTCTTTAAATAAGCATATGCAGTATTTTCAATTAGGGTGTGAAGACTTCTTATTAAATTAGCCTGAAATGAAGAATAATGAAGTGAACAACTAAATTAAAGTAATTGCTACTTCTTGTTAAGAAACAGTGACAAAATAAACGTGGCAAAATGTGTTAAAGAGTAATATAATTTGACATAGGAAACGAAACCACAGAACAATAATAAGACATAGTGAATTTAGATTCCATTTACACAGTTCAAAACCTATTATCAATTGCACAACATTGCTTTTTTGACTATGCTATAAAGAACAAGAGTAAAAAAGGCTAGTTATTTGATAATAACAGGATGTTGATTGAGAGAACGCCCTGACAGTTTGAGTGTGTGTGACCTGAACGGAGATTTCACAATGTTTCAAGGTCGAACATAAGCACCAAAAATATTTACATGCTCACCTCACATGTTGGGTTTCTCACGTTTCAAGGATTTCCTGCAGATTTCCCACGTAATGTAAACATCTGTCGGAATTTATTTTTTGCCCATGTTGCCTTATTTGGGATCCGTTATCAACTTCTATGCACAAGTAAATATTATAAATTAAAATTCTTACAACTGCCATATCGCCCATTCCTTTTTAGAGCTCTGAGGTAAGCACTGTGGTCAGTAATTATACCTTGTGTGTGAACTACAGTAAATAACACCATTATAAGATTTTGAGGAATTTGTCATTGTGGTTTCATTTGTCCTGCAGTCCTTTTTCTGCCATGTTTGTGTTCAAGTTCACTGTGGGATTTCTGGCCGTGGTTCTGGTGTCCTCTGCCTGGGCCGAGGAGCTGACTGAGGTGAGTGGCACTAAATATTGTGCTGTTAATGCACTCAAATGCACTCAAACAATTCAATGGCACAGAAAATGCATATTCATAGTAACATCTGGTTATACTGGTGGCCCAGTAACAGGGGACTATGATATGCGTCATTACATTTGACGTTTTAAAATACTTTTACTGCAGATGTTTTTCCAGAACAATTTCTTATTGGTTATCTTGGAACCAATGTGTTTACTATAAGACACTTTGGAAAAGAGCATCAGCTCCACCAGCACCAGATTATTACATGTTTTTAATAGTGTTTTTTGTTCATTACATGACATGACTTCAATGATGTTGTCCCCTAAAGTCTAAAGGTATAAAACAAACTCCTGGCACACATTACCAACCCAAAAATTTAAAACATGTAATTGTAGACTAAGTGATTCTAATGTTCTGACAGAGAATCTTGTGAAGGAAAACCTTTCTGCTGAGCTTTCTGTTGGTGAGCTGCTGACGAGAGCAAACAAGAACCTCAGTAAGCTGATACTATGTCTAATGTTTGAAGGATTAAAGATCATCAAAAGTTTTAAAACGTTATCCTACTGCAGCATAACCTATTTTCAACGTTCTGTTCTTAAGCCCCTGAGGCTGATGAGCCTATTCTAATTGATGACATTGCCTTGCCCTCTGATAAAAACGCTGACCCTTGCACCGCACGTGGATGTTTATGGCAAAAGTACAGTGATGGAAGAATCTGGGTGCCCTATGTCATCGCCAACCACTTCTGTAAGTATTGAAAATGTAAAATGTAGTGTATGTAATACATTTGTTTCACTATAACAATTTTGTTATCGCTTGTTTACTTATTGTTTTCTACAGCATCCCGGGAGTTAGCCATCATCCAGCGTGGTCTGGACTCCTTCACTGAAACCACCTGCATCCGCTTCTTCCAGCGACAGAGCGAGAGGGACTACCTCAGCATTGAGTCACGCACCGGGTCAGCCTTAATTTCAATCAAATAATACAATATTACACTAACACACACACAATTGAATTTACCATTGGTGGTTTGTAACCATGGCTTTCATAAAAGTTACTCAACTTGACCATGACCGTTCCTAAATATTAGTCTACTGAATTAACTATATCCTCTTAACTACAACCAAAAAAGTTGTGATGCAAAGGAAAACAGAATTCATTAAAAAATTTACAATGACAACATATCAAATATTATTGTTTCTTGAAAAATAATTTGCCCACTTTGAAATTGATGCAAACTTGTCTAATGCCAAACAAAACAGTGTGGAAAATCTCACAACTAATTAGGTTAATTGGCAACAGGTCTGTGTCTGCACAGGCAAATAGAGCAACAATTTAAGAAAAACTTTTCTTAATGTAAGATTGTTAAGAGTTTGAATCCGGAGAAAACTCTGTACGCAAGCGACAAAGCCGAAAATATTGGATGGCTATGATCTCTTTAGACCCTCAGACAGCACTTCATTGAAAACAGACATGATTCTGTTGTTCTGTTCAGGGACCATCCGGCTTGTTATCAGCGCACAGTTTTAAAGCCAGCATCTGTGATGGTATGGGGGTGCATTAGTGCACATAGCATGGGTGACTGGCACATCTGTGAAGGCATTATTAATGCTAACAATATATGCAGGTTTTGGAGAAATATATGCTGCCATCCAGACATCCGTTCAGGGAAGGCCTTGCTTATTTCAGCAAGACAATGCCAAAACACATTCTCCACATATTACACATAATTGCATTCCTGTTTTTGGAAATGCGGTTGTAGAATAAATAAATCTAGATTTTATTAACCATTTACACTGAGGTTGGGCTGGGCGCTAAGGCCCACAACATAAAAATGCGAAATATTCCGATTTTTTGTTGATACGATATTAATGACAATATATTTATTTGTAATCATTATGTCATCATTATAATCTTAAAAGATACCTAAAAAAATACAAACTTTTGGTTTTATACTGTTTAAGCTGAAAAAGAAAGCAAGGAAGAAAACAGATTTTGTTGTCTTTTAATAATAACTAATAAGTATATAGTGCAAATAAAATCACACCGGTGTGCAGCAATGTACCTACATCTCAAATGAAATATCTTCTTCGTGTGAATAAATTATTAGCAATATTTTGCATATTCGAGATTAAGTGGTTTTCATTAATGAATTACTTAAAAAACACTAGAACAATATTTATCAAATGATTGACCAGCCATTCACTGAGGGGTATATAACACTTATAATGGACTCAATGTTTAGGGTTGTCCCTATTTCTGCCATAAGATTGGTGGACTGTCCTCAACCCTCCTCTACTCTTCTCCCCAGGTGTTACTCCTATGTTGGCCGTCGGGGAAACGCCCAGACTGTGTCTCTGAGCCGTCAGGGCTGCCTGTATCACAACACCGTCCAGCATGAGCTCCTCCATGCTCTGGGCTTTAACCATGAGCAGACCCGTAGCGACCGTGACAACCACATCCGTATTCTCTGGGAGAACATCCAAGATGGTTTGTAACTGTCCTTTTTGATGTTTTCCAGGGCATTTATTTCATTTTTATTTAATATATTTATAAAAATGGTTTACAGATTTTCCTCCCCCTCCATGTTGTATTTCTTAGTTTTTTCCTTGTTGGATAGGATATGATAAAAAGATTCTCTAGGAGCAGGTGTGGGTGGGTTGTAGTCAGGGCCGGCTCCGGGCATAAGAAACATAAACAAACATGCTTATTATTAGCGACTTTGGGCTTCTTTTTTCAGAAAGCTGCTTGTAAATAATGGAATATATTTTGGGCTTGTTTCCAAAAGGCTTGTGTGTTGTTTTGATCGTAAAGCACACTAAAACTAAGAGCGTGATTTAAGTAATTTCCACATCTGTTGTTTAGCTCTGCTGCCACACATCTGGGCAACTACATGCTACTACTAGCTCTGATTGTTTCCCTTTCCCCAAAAAGTTCAGTTGCTAGAGATTGTTTGCAAACAACAGCAAATACACTTGCATTAGAAGTTGCTTGTTCTGGCTAATTCTGAAAGTCACGGTTGCTTGTTTTTCTTGCCAAATCTGGCAAGACTGGTTTTTACCTGGTCTTACCAAGATTAGGCTTTATAGATGTTGGACACAGCCCATATTCATTATAAATTGTACTCTTAAACATCACCCAGCACAGCCAGATGAAGTCTGGTCACCCCGCTGAGCCTGGTTCCTCTCTAGATCTATTTCAAAAATCTGGCACCCATAGGGAGTTTTCCTAGCCACTGTGCTTCAACACTGTTGCTGCATGCTGCTTCTGGTTTCTGGCTGTTTTTTTTGTAAAAGCACTATGTGACAACTGCTGATGTAAAAATAGCTTTATAAATACATTTGATTGATTGATGTCTGATCAGACATCAGCACGCTAACACTACAAAATTGATCCGTTTAACCTTGGCTTGCACGCTACCACTACAAGATTGATCTGTTTAACCTTGGCTATCTTAAAATAACTATCTCACAGTCAACAAAGCTGTTAACAGAGCTTATTGTTGTACAGTACAACAATAAGCTCTGTTAACATTATATCTTATTGTCTTCTCTTTTTTCCCAGAATATAAGTATGCATTCGACAAGATCGCCACTCTCAACCAGGGAACTTCCTATGACTACAACTCTGTCATGCAGTACCACAGGTTGATTGAAAATGTTTACCCCTATTATTTCAAAGCACATTTGAAGTGGTTGAAGGTTGAAGTGTCAATTTTATTTAACAAAACATATACATTTGCAGTGATGTTGGCCAGAATAAAGTATTGTGATGGGTTTGATTACAGGTATGCCTTCTCTAAGAACAGCAAACCCACCATGGAGCCCATCCCCAACAGCAACGTGTCTTTTGGCGAGGGCAAACAGATGAGCAAAAACGACATTGACAGACTCAACAGGCTGTATGGCTGCTGTAAGTACTGTAACGCTGGACAAAGTATTGCATGGGTTTAAATATGCACTGCTTAAAAAATTAAGGGAACATGTAATCATCACTGTAGAACCCCTAGTCAATTAAACATCAGGGATATTAATTTGTCAGATTAGGAAACCTAAGATATTGTGAATCAATGTCACATGTTTCTGTGCAAATGAAAGTGACAACAGGCGCCCTGCAAAGGCAACAATAAGACAACCCCCAAAAGGAGAATGGTTTTGCAGGTGATGGCCACAGACAATTGCTCTCTCATCCTACCTGACTGATTCTTCTCTAGTTTTGCTAGTGTCTTTGGCACTACTGGTAGCGTGAGGCGGTACCTGCAGCACATTCAGGATGCACAGTTATTCCAGCTCCTCCAGGATGGCACATTCATGTGCCGTCACTAGAAGGTATGCTGTGTCCCCTAGTACAGTCTCAAGAACATGGAAAAGAAACCAGAAGATGAGCCGTTACACAAGGAGAGCTGGACAGGGCCGTAGAAGGGCAGCAAACCAACAGCAGGTCTGGTATCTGCTAATTTGTGCAATGAGGAACCGGAGGAGCACTGCCAGAGCCATAAAAAGACCTCCAGCTGGCAATCGGGGTGCATGTTTCTGACCTAACTGTCACAAACATGCTGGTGGCAAGAGGGTCCACCATCCTCTAGTGGGACCTGTGCTCACAGCCCAGCACCGTGCAGCGCCATTGGCATTCACCAGAGAACAACAGAATTGTCAGGGCCGCCATTGGCACCGCGTTCATTCACAAATCAGAGCTGGTTCACACTGAGCACAAGTAACAGATGTGAACGTGTCTGGAGATGCCGTGGTGAACATTATGCTGCCTTCAATATCATCCAGCATGGTGGTGGGTCTGAAAAGGCAAATCCTTGGAGGGTCACAGACCTCCACATGCCAGCCAAGGGTCTTTGTATCCTGTAACATTTAGAATACCCTTTATCAACAAGATAGTGAATACAAGGGCTGTCTCAATTCAATAGGGTGCATTATTGTCCAGACTCACTCATCACTGTCTCTCCTTCATTAATGTTTATCATATGTTCTAAAAGGCCAGTAGTGGTTACAAAGCTATACTTTGTGTTTGATAGATAAACCATAATTTTCTTCTTTTCCCCCAATAGAATCACCTGTGATCTCACTTCCACTGGACCAAGGAGCACTCTGCTGAATTAGTAGTGACCTCTAATGGTAGAATTGTGAGAATACATGTTTGCCTCACAATCAAGGCAAATGTCCAAACATAGTAATCATAATAAAATCTGCTCAACTGAAACCAAAAGCTATGCATTAATCCTACTGTATGTGTTCATAAAATGTTGCAACTTGTATTACTGGAACATCTTGACAGGCCAGAAAATCCATAATGAAAACATATATAGGCAATACAAACGTGTAGAATCACCATTTTTAGGTGAACATACATGCCTTATTTGAACATTTAGCCTCAAGTGTTTACATCAATGTCAAATTATATTTAAATTCAGATTGTACAATATAAAATTGTGTAACAATCATAGAGAAACTGTGCTGTAAAAAAATGCTAATACCCAATGCTGCATTCAAATGCTGCTAAAAAAGCATGCAAAATCCCTGACTATAAATGATGTACCAATAATTCTCAAGCTTACAGTGCATACAATTATACTGTAGCATCCATGAATACCAGTATACCCATGTTGCAAATATATTAGATGACTAGTTGAATCTTAAGAAGCACCCGACTTGAAAGCAACGATATGAAAAATAGAGAAATAAAGAAAAAAACATTTTGTTCTACTTTTACTCTCAAGCATTGGCTTCATATTTTTCAAGTTCTGTCTCGATTAAATCAGCGGTGTAGTTCTGATCACAGGTGCGAAGAGCTCTGATCAGGGTGTCGGTTTTGGCTTCTGCTTTATGTATTTTACGCCATTCCCTTAGAAGACACACCACTTGTTCCTCCAGGTCGGAAGGGTACTTCTCTGAGATATATTCCAGCTTGATTTCTTTCAGGCCAAGTTTACGACCATACGCCTTCCACTTCCTTCCAAGGTTTTCAGTGATCACTTTTGTTGCAATTTCAAGTTTTTCTGGAGAAAGAAAAGACGCCTTAGGTTTAAGTGTTAACAAACGTTATATATCAGTCACCTTTACCTATATTCCAGACACCAGACGCATTGCAACAAATTCAAATTTTGCCATCAAAGTTGTAAACCAGGAAAAAAAAACGATTTACCTTGTTCTTCGTCTGTAGGCAGATCATTCGAAAGAAATTCCCTTTGACCGTCAATTATTTCGGCAAGATCTTTCCGACCAATGTTTTCCAAAAGTGAAACTAAAAATACAGTGTTGTCAGGTCCAAGTAGCTTCCGTTCCATTAAGGCAGTAAACAGTTGGAAGCCGGTGGTAATCTTTTCGAGACGACTTTTTCCTATGTCTTTGATACAAAGGAACTTCATTTTATCTAATTGATCAGCAATAAGTTGTTCCGAAATATTCAGCAATATAGGTGTAAACTCGCTCATCTTGAAAACAGCTATTAACGGAAGTAAACTTCACAAGGCTCTTCCACTTGTTTTTGTGGGTTATTCCCTGAGGTTAACATCCAACACAATTAGTGCGTAATCGCCACCTGCTGTCTTGGAGTGTGGGCCAACTTCGGGGAATACAAACAAATATTTTAAGTATTCAGACCATTTGTTCACGCCTTCGAGGACGTTGAGTGTTCTTTAAAGTTATGTCAGATTGGAAATGTCGAACTTCAATGTTTAGGTCTCTCGACAGACTTTGTCCATTAATATGGAGTTAGATATCTGCCACAAGGTTAAGTGTACGTATTGTTATAAGTAAAATATGGAACGTAGGCGTTACATTAGGTATGTGAACGTACAAACACAATGTTACGACATTTTACACGTTAAATTCTTACTTTATCGCTCCATTAATTTGAATAGTTCTCCCACGTACAAATGTATGTCAGTAATCTGACATCCGCGAGCATATGACCCGAATCTAGCTCTTCGAAACTGTAAAGCTAGGAACCATGAGTTGGACCGCTAGGATTTCTGATTCCTTGTTCAAACTAAAGGTCCATAGCTGTTTTTTATCACTGCATAACGACGTTTCAGCAGTAGGCTATCATGCGTTGACGAATGAAGTTAAAATGTCAAGGGCTATAATAGCCTTGAATAGAATATATCTGAGCTGCAAAATATAATTAAGTTATTTAGGTTAAGATATTCCTTTAAAACTGGGAATGGAAACATCTACTCCCCAGCTGAAGGAGGTTAGCAGAGGCAGGGTATGTAGGGAGTTCCATAGGGAATGGAAACATCTACTCCCCAGCTGAAGGAGGTTAGCAGAGGCAGGGTATGTAGGGAGTTCCATAGGGAATGGAAACATCTACTCCCAGCTGAAGGAGGTTAGCAGAGGCAGGGTATGTAGGGAGTTCCATAGGGAATGGAAACATCTACTCCCCAGCTAAAGAAAACACCTGTGCTGTACAGGGCTGGCCAAGCACCCAAACGAAATGGGATGTCTGCTCCATCCTAAGCTTTACCGGTTATTACCAGAGATGTATTGGTCATTATGCTACCTTCATGTCCCCCCCCCCCCCTGCAATTTCAGACACAATGTTGGAAAAAAAGGAAATGCTGTCTTTAAACATAAGAACCTCATACCAACTATAAAGCATGGAGGCTGTGGCATATTACATATCTATATGTCCAAAAACCCTCCAGGGTGTGTATTTACTTTTAAACATGACAGCAAAAGGTTAGTATCATAACATGGCTTAATTTACTATCGATACAGCTTTAGAATAATAGTTTTCCAGATTGCACTTACACACAAAATGTTAGTTCACAACTGAGATAACCCACTGCTTCAGTTTGGTTCACAGTCAATACCAGTAGAGTTGTTCTAATTTACTCAAAAAACAAACTTGTCATAACTTATATTAGTTTATTTTAATAAAATATCCTACAACTAGCTCACAGATCTGTATTGCTAATAAACCCTGCTGTTAAAAATCCCAAATGAAATGTAGCACGTCCAAATACAAGGTCATAATGTTGCTGTACAATCAACATGAATATTCCAACATGAAGGTAAAACTCTACTGCTTTACTTGGTCTATATCAAGATATAGATCTAAGATAACTAAAAGATCAGGATCAGTTGGGAATAAGCCACTAGGTCAAAAGCAAAGTACTGTTGCAGGCATTCATAAGTCATACAATAAACATACAATATTATGAGGCAAGATAATTATAAAAAACACATCCTTTGCATCAGTAAATAAAATGTTTTGTAATTTGACAGAAAAAAGAGTAGGTGTCCTTACAAGTACATGTCAGCCATTGTAACTGGACAAGAGCTTTCTAGAAGCAAAATGCAAGCTACTGTTTTCTATCATAAACACATGGGTATGCATCTACTAATATTCTAAAGGCAGCCTGCTCCTACAACTGACAATTGTACAAGAGTTATAGTTGTTACCATAAACAAAGGAATGTTAAAAGACGTTCAACTGTATATGTTATTGTTATTAACCAATTAGGCATATGTCACAGGCTGGGTGTCAACTGGCTGCGTAGGTCACCCTCATCCATGACTTATAGGGTTATGAATCCTACTACGTTGAATGACCGGGAACGTGGTCATAGACAAGGGGGTGACATGGCAAGTGAGAGAAGATCAGGTTTCTTTGGGGTTTTTTAACATTATTTGTGAGTTTGGGCTTTGTTTAAAGGCTTTAAATGTTTGTTTTTTATTGTGCTAAGAGTTGAAATTATGCAAATGATTTATTAGTTAAGAAAACATGTCAGGAAAACCCTAAAATTCCAGTTAATTGGAAAAGAATCTCTTTAAAAAACATTGTACAAAATTGTTGGTCACGGTTTCCCTTATCTAAATGTTTTATATACTGTGAGCCTATAATGTTTGTTTACATCATTACTAAAATAAAGTCTGTGATAAACAGACTAATAAAACAAACATGTCATACAAAAGGCAAAACAAGACATTTGGCTCAATGGCTTGGTAAACTGGCAAAATGGCAAGCTTCTTTACCTGATCCTAGTGATTTCAAAAGGCAAACATTACAAAATAAAATTACATACCAAAAAAAAAAAGACAGACAAATTTTTCTGCATCAGTATACCTCTTGTGCAAAAGATAAATAAAATGACCACTGACCATTTGGCCCAATACCTGATTCACCAAAAAAATGGGCATTGACTTGCTACAAGTCAGAAAGGACACAGTTGCACAGGCCTGCCAATAACCGCAGGTGTTTGTTATGTGTCAATGTCCAGACAGGAGGGCCTGAAGGTTTCTGACCAGATGGACTGGCAGTTGGAGCCACCCCTCAAGGAGGCCATTAGTTAGAAGGTTCTTGTGAGGAAGGACGACAGCGAGGCTGAACAGGACTTTGGTTGGCTTGGCTCTTCTGGAGACGTCTTTTGCCCTGCTCCTCCTTCATGAACAGCTCCACCATGAGGATCTTCTCCTTGTGGATCTGCATACTGATGTCCTTGGGGATGTCTGGGATCAGCCAGTCCACAAAGTCGCTCATCAGCATCACCACATTCTACCAGAAGAAAAGATCCATGAATGTCTTTCACCTTCCTTTGATTAAACACATCCAAACAGAAATAATAAAAAAAAAGTTGTGCAACGAACTGAATGACTCCTGTTGTCATCATTTGTTGGCGTCTGACCTGAAAAACGATGACAAACGCAAGCCGGCAAGCCAGTATAGCCCAGAATTCTTTGGAGAGGTCGTAAGGTGTGTTGGACCACGGTGGTTCTCTGTAGTCCTTGAATCTGCCACAGGAACACAATCTCTTGCATGACAGACTTCACGTTCTCATGAAACACACATTTGAAAGTGCGTTTGGACACACTTACCTGCACAGCTCCACTTCGTAGCCAAGGTGCAGAGGCTGCAAAGGGGCAGTGCCAGGCTGGAACTCGGTGACGTTGAAGTAGGACAGGGTGTGGTTTACAAAGCCATGCATAGAGCCATCAGAGCTGTACATGTACTGGTACACCAGTCGAGGGATGAAGTCTGACGTGAAGGAGATGACAAATGCCTGGAGAGCAGAGGAGAAGTGTTATGACCTTGAACAAGACGCAAATCAAAATGTCCCCTTAATGCAAATGACAACATTGCATGGTTTTGACTAGTGACCTGGGAATAAGAGTAACATTGTTTTTATATTCACACGAGGCACTTACATTGACAATGACTGCCACTTTGCTGAGCCCTCTAAGAAGATTATACCAGATGCCTGAAAAAAAGATGGGGAAACAAAATGACATGGAAATGCATCCAAATACCTCACTTAAATACGAAAAAACTAGATGACAAGCAGGCCTTCTACTATTTACTTTACAATGTTCGTTGGATTAAACAACAGTTTGTCCACCAGGTTGTTTTGGCTTTGTATTCCAAGAGATTAAAAGAGACAATCAGGTTTTTATAGAAATCGTGTAGAAATTACAGCGCGCACGCGCGCACACACACACAATTTTATGGAGCCAGTATTTTTAGGTAACCTCAAATCTACTGGTAACCAAAAGGATTAGAATTGGTTTGGAATAAAGTTAAACATTTTTTATAGTATTGCTGACTGCCGGAGGTCCGCGACCAATAGACACTGGGTATCTTCGCTGTTGATTCTCTGGCAGAACTGTCCTGCAGCGGTCTTCAATTCTAGCTTGTTTTTGGGGCGTTTTCATTTTCAGCCAGTGAAACCCATGCTCATTCAGACTTTTATGCAGTGAGAATAAATTCTGGTATTTTGATATTTCTCTTTTTTGCTATGTTTCTGATGAAATTATTTTGATTTTTTTAGCCTTACGATGACCTGCTTTATTGAGAGACACTTTGCTCCTCATGTTGAGAGCAACCGACTTCAAATGCAAATGTCACATCTATTATCACCTGACTTTTTTCAGCTCTCTTGTGCATGAACTAGTTATGCAAAAACACACACACGGCCTAGAAACAGCAGAGCAGCCAAATGCACAATTCATTTTGATTCCTGAAAATGGAGCGACGAGGTATAAAAAAGGCTGTTATTCCTAGACAGTTTATGGATGTGAACACCTTCAAACTAAATCATCTTATTCATTGTTTTCTGTTAAATACAATTTCCTGTAGTAGCCAAAACAACAACACTTTTGTCACTGTCCAAATACTTAGGGACTGCACTGCATTACTGAATTAAGTAATTTGGGAAAATCCGATTTAGCTCTTTTTGAATTCATTAATTGCATTTAAACCAAAACAGTCATGAAGGATCCATCCTGAGAAGTAACAACATGTGAACCAGCAAAACCAACTTGTGATCAACATGATGGCAACAGTACACTACTGCTTTTAAAGCAAGTCAATAGATGGAAACATACCGATGTCTTTCGCTCTGGCTGTAATGGGTCTCCGGAGTTCAGTGACAAACTTCTTAGCATCCAGACGGATCTCAATGATGTTGTTGAGCAGAGCAAACAGTGGGGCCAAGGGGAAGGAAGCCACGAACAGGGTCACCATCCCAAACTGGATGACTGTGAGTTCAAACCAAACAGATGTATTCCATTGGACATTAAGGAACACAAAAGCATGTGTGGCAAATTAGAAGTCAGAGAAGTTGGAGCGGAGAGGTGGAGAGAAGTTGGAGCGGAGAGGTGGAGAGAAGTTGGAGCAGAGAGGTGGAGAGAAGTTGGAGCATAGAGGTGGAGAGAAGTTAGAGAGAGAAGTTGAAGCAGATAGGTAGGCAGAAGCTGAAACACAGGAAATGTGCTAAATTATCTACACTGTTTTCAGATACATTAAAAGTAATATCCAATTTGGGATTAAGACCCTGCTTTATCACTGCATTGAGAACAAACATATCTGCACATGAATTCCATAGAATCATGCAAGACAAAAAAACACTTCCGTCTGAATTGTTTCAAACAACTTGGCCGGTTTAACCTGTGTGCAGGTTTTATGTCGGCTACATCCACATACTAATGGTAACTGGTTTACAGTTGAGAACCCAGAGGAAGTCCTTTAAACAGGCCCTACAGCCAAAAGGCAGACTGAAATATATATATATAGATAGGACAACTATGCCTCAACCATATGACTATTGTATGTTATATGAATATCATCTACAGCCATTCAATATTGCTGTAAAGTGTACTAGTAAACCAGTAGTAGAACTGACAATCTTCATCAAAATCAAAACCATTGGTGGTAAAACCCCTGACACAATATATTTCTTTTATCCATCCACACATTGGCAACAGTAGATCACAGCTAACACACACAATGGCTAATTCTGACAAAACAAACTAAACCTGGGATCTACCTGGATAATCCCTCCCTGAGTGTTCAATAATATAGGGTGCATGCTGAAATTGCACTATAGTAGTTTTAGCCTGGCAGAAATTGCACTATAGTAGTTTTAGCCTCGCAGTTATAAAGATACAATGAATTATTTCCATAAACAATAATCATTTTAAAAAATAAATGCATTTCCTCTGCAGATGTTACAGGCGGGAGTGTTTCTTTTGACTGATATACTGTAGTGTGTGGAGTTTATTGAATCAGGGAATAGCGAGTGCCTTCTTTTATCAATAAACATGCTTTAAATATTGTCCACAATTTTTCTCTGATGCGCTCTGCTGATGAAGCCATCTTAAGGGCTATTAAAAGTACAAATCAGGTCAGCTAAACCCACTTGTGCTGATTACATGGGCTTTATAGGCTGAAGGGTACTATGTTATCTATGGAAGATTATCCTGTAGAGAATATTACATTTTCAAATGGGTTGTACAACTAATCAGGCTTGAGAGGCATGAAATAATGTTCTGTATTATTAAATCAGAGCGCATGCTGTTCTGTCGATAACGGGATTAATGCACGCTGAGTACCGGACACTGGGGATCAAATGTTCTGGCTAATTGGTAGAATCAGTGACAGTTTAGCTGTGAATTTCATAAAAACATGGCATGACATCATGCATTCTCAAAAAAACATGGCTAAATAAAATAAAAGCCTGACCTCAATATGAGCTTCAAATAATTACTCAACCAATATGCACAATATATTTCTCAACATCTCAGGCACAGTGCGTTTCAATTCCTTCTTTGGCAGAGACTAGTTGAAATCCAAATCTGTCATGATTACATAGCTAGAATGAAACAAAACCGCCTTGATCCTTCACTCTAGATATCACAGCTCCCTGCCTCACTTCCTTTTGTACATGTTTGTTTTGGTGACAGGGACCCTTTGGAACAGAAAGGACAGCAGATCCCCAGCAAGCTGTGCAGGTGTACAGCATGTGCCCAGAGACACTTGACTCACTCATTTCCATGTACTCGGGGGTGAGGCCCACAAAGGGGCCCAGGAAGTGGTCCTTCTCGTAGCGCTGAAGGGTCAAGTTGTAGTCCTCCTGCTGCTTAGAGTCCATGTCAGACTTGCGACGCCTGATCAACTTCTTTATTTTACTGTGGTGGGCAGAGACAAACAGAGTGAGGGTCTACCCCTGAGCATTCCTCGTTGTGTGCGCACGCAGGTGTGGCTCGAGCACGGGCTTGTCTGCGGGCGGCTTGTGGTGTTGATACGGTTTCAGTTTGGACCAGACACCGTGGCAACTGCTTTTTTTGTAAACAATGAATGACTCTCCATGGAACTTACGGGACGATGATTTCAAACAGGTTGTTCTGGATGAGCTGCTTGCCCAACATGGTGATGCAGAGTTGGATACACAGCTCCATGAGGCAGCCCGCATGGGCACACTAGCATGGAAAGGAACGCAACCAGTCAGACACTCAGTCAGATTGGTTTAGCTGTTTTCTTAGAAAGCAGTGCAAGAAATAAAACAGGACAAAGCAATGGAAAAACGAAATTTAGAATTAAAATAACGCACATTCAAATAAAAGTTTAAAAGAGCTGCTAATATTTGTGGTCCTCCAATCTTAAATAATAGAAGACCCTCTGTAATGTTCTTCAAGATGACGGGGCAGGTAAAAGCACTCTTACTTGAATTACAGGCATTACGTAAAATTTATTTTAATTAGTATGTAAATAATGTAAATATAGTGCTTAAATATATTGGCAGCTGTCCTAATATAACGTCATTGATGTGCCTGTCACCATACAGTTAAGGATGGCCATTTTGCTTATTGATAGGGTAGAGCTCTCCTGAGGGATCCTCAACCTTTCCATGTTGTATCTACTCCAGAGACACTTGTCAGCCTTGATCAATTAATCAGGTTTGCCAGGTCAGAGTAAAAACTAAACTGGTCCCTGAGAAGGTTGAATAACTTGGTGTTATGAGAATACGATTACAATCTAAGAGCCAATCTAAGGCCCGAAACCTTTTCCAACAGCTCTGCGTGGAGTTAATTAATAACAGATCTTTCACCCTCTTGTAGATGCAGAAAGAGCGGTGGGTATAACCTTTACAACAACAATAATATCACTATCAAGCATTGCCTTCACCAAACAAGTGGTTTGTTTCCATAAATAACATTGCAAGACAAGCCATGAAAAGAAGAATGAATAGAACTACCTCTTCCATTCTGTAGGACCCAATAACATAAAGATAGTCTCCGGGACGCCCAACCATTCTGCAGACAAGCAAAATGTATTATAAATATATAAGATTAAATTATTACACATACTAAGTATCTATCAGGAATGTGCATCTATAATAAACGCTTAACCATAGTAAAAGGCAGTTTATCTGTATCGCTTAGCTAGTAATTATGTATTTCAGGGCAATAGAAGAGGTCTAACCTGCCCCTGAAGAAAGCCAGGTAGACAATTGGGGTGAAGGCGTTCACAAACTTCAAGACAAACGTCTTGACAATCAGCCTTTCCTCAAAACTCTTGTCGGTCTTCGGGATTTCTGTGATAAGAATCAAAACCATTCATTCACCGTTCATGTCACCTGATCGACCACAAACTGAGTCGGCCGGGCGGGTTACGATCCACAACTGTAAGATGTGTACATTTTGCTTGACATACGGCAGTGGGAGGGCAGGGTGCTT